>KZ818944.1:42281-53710 GCA_000696205.2 Oncopeltus fasciatus | reverse complement strand
GGGTTTTTTGTTTGTCCAATGTAAGAACCTTGGCAATGCGGTGTGGAACAGGGAATTTTATAGACGACATTAGTTCTGTTAGGAAGGGGGATGGGGTCTTTGAGGATGGTGTAAATAGATTTTAACTTGTTATTGGTGGAAAAAGAAAGCTTGAGGTTGGGAAAAGTTTTTCTGAGGGATTTCTTAATATTTTCAGACAGTTTTGGAATATAAGGAAGAGAACGGAAAACAAGGTCGTTATTTTGGGGGAGGGGGATAGTTGGAGAAGAGGAAATAAAAAATTCCTTAAAAAGTTTTTTAATGGTGTGAGTAGGGAAACCATTGGACAGGAGGATGTCAGTAACACGTTTTATATTTTTTCTGTGGAAAGTCTTGTCAGAGAGTGTTAGTGCTCTGTAGATTTTTTTAATTTGTGTTTTTTTTTGGATCTACCTCGACCGAACCCCAACTAAAATCATCTTAGGATTAGAAAATTACATTTTACTTCTATTATTACACAAAGTTTTTCATGAACCTAATAAAAACTATGAGATAGCCATTATTATGGTCTCTCTCTGAATCTCCCCCTCCCTCATCCAATTTCAATACAATATGAATTGATTCCAGGGCTTGCTATAAAAAGCCATAATACCAGAATTTTAAGCATAAGAGTTCCTGTCCATCTCTCAAAGTTACATTCTTAATTATCTTTTTTAGTATGTTTTTTTTTTTTTTAATGTTGTAGAATATAAATGTTATAAAATTACATTTTTACCTATTTTTTTCTGTACATTGAAAAAAAGAAAAACAAATTGATGTAGAGGTTTTAATTATGTAACTTTATTTTTTTCTTTGAAACTCGTCAAGTAATTTGTAGTTAAAATTCAAACATCCTTTGATTTCACAGTTAGTATACTTCAGCATATAGTTTATGAAAATTATTTAGGTGATCTTATAATTTCTTATTAGTTTCACTTCAGAAAATTGTATCACATACTTATATAATGTCTTGTAATAAATATTTAGATAAAATAAGTTATAAAATATTTTTTTCCATAGGAAATTTATTAACTATGTAATGCGTAAAGGGAAAAAAGACTTGGCAAGAAAACTGGTCAATGAGGTAGTTTATTCATGTCAATACTTATTTTTTGTTTTTAGTTTTGCACATTAATTATTTTGAAATGAATTTCTCTTAATGTTAATTTAATTTTTTTGTTAATTAGTCCTTGAGCATTGTGAAAAGAATGCAAGTACAAAAGTACAATATGGAAAATGATCCTTTAGAAAAAGAAAAAATTGAATTAAATTCTCTTGAAGTATTCCATAAAGCTGTTAATAATTGCTTACCAGTTTTGCAGCTCACTCCCATCAAACGTGGAGGTCATACATATCAGGTTTGTTTTATTTATTGTTTTATAAAATTTCTTTTTTAAACATTTTAAATTATGTCTAACAATTATTATAGTGGAGTTTCACTTTTCAACATATGAATACAGTGGGTTTATATTAACGAATAAATTACACTTGGCTACAGTTGAACTTAATTTCATTTGTTTATTTTTACCTACATTTTGTCCACTTAGAGTAATGGGTGGGGCTCTTTGCAGGTAGCCACCCTATTCTGCTTGCCCATGGTAGGGTAGCTAAACTAAAAAAAAAATAAATTAACATATTTTAGAGACCCTTGATACCAAATAATCAAGCTTTACAAAATGTTTTGTTTCTATTTATCGGTGAGTGTTTTTTGTTTGTTAATGGCGGGTGTGCTCATACTGGAGTGACCTTCTGTATTGAGTGTGCCTGCACTGATCTCTTTGTTGTTGATGTTTTAAGTTATTCAGAAATGAGGTAAATTATCCATACTAATTGAACATAAATCTCAAATTGTATCAAATTAGGTGTTCTAATTTTTGAGAAATTTCGGTTAAAAGGTTTGAAATTTGAAAGCATCATTTTTGAATTTTCATGTTGATTAATATTTCCCAGGAAAATAAGCTAAAAAGTTATTTTGCAGTTAAAAAAAAAAAAATAAAGAAAAGTTTCATGCAAGAGCTATGTAAGCTAAGTAAATATTTTAATATTCCAAAAGGAAAAATTTTTGTCACTGGGGCTATTTCTAAGCTGGTTGGGAGGGAAGTGAGGAAGAGACCTGACAGCTTGATCTGAATTTTACATTACATTTTATTTATGAAATGAAATTTTTGATAGCAGTCAATTTGGTTTTCCTCTAACTCTTCTTCCCAAAACAAAACTTAACAACAGTGTCTAAAATAAAGTCCAAATACTAAATTTTCTTACTTACAAACCTTCCCTACATGTGTTTTTATTTATTTATTTTTTTTTTTTTTTTGGAAAACTAATTATTTATAAATACTAATTTTACTGTTAATTCATAATAATTTAAAAATTTGAATTGTCTATTATGTTTCATACATTTTTCCTTAATGCTAATAATAAAGTTTGTGTGTTTTTGCAAGTAAATGTAAATATACTTGTGTGATATCTGGTGTTTTTGCTGTTTTCGGACATCTCTGACATGGATCGTCTTTAAGGCTTATGATCACATTTAAATTCAGCAACCTGTCTTTCTACTGTACTAATTGAAGGTGTAAAGTTCCTATACACTTTCAACATTCGTTCATAAATTTTCTTTGCTTTTAAACCTTCCAAAAATAAAAATTCAATCAATGCACAATACTTGATTTTTTCTTGTAAAAAATGCTGTGACACATCCATAATAAATAGCTTGAGGACAAATAATTAATTGACAGATTGAAATGAAACTTCACATACTTTCATATGAAAGGTGAACCAACATAATAAAATAATTTAGGCTACTAGACTAATTTACAAATATTTGTATAAATAGATATTTTTTATTTTTTTTTATCTTTTGCCTTTTACTTACAACTAAACTTATAATATTAATAATTTTTATTTCTCAGGTTCCCGTACCAATTAGTGAAAAAAGAGCACGGTTTCTGGCTATGAATTGGTTGATAGAACAGGGAAAAGGGGAACCAAAAAAGACTGAACGGTTTCCTACCAAACTTGCTAGAGAACTAGTTGATGCTTATCAAGGAAAGGTAGGTGGTTTCCATTGTTTTAATAATTCTGAATAGAATTTTTTCAAGTTAAAGGAATGAAATTCTTAATCATAATTAATATATGACTAAGAATAAAACCTTACTGACAAACTATGCATTTAGAAACTATCACGTATTTGATTTTGCAAATGTGGATATCATAAATAAGGAGAAAACTAAATCAAACATAAAAATTATATAAAATATGTTAAGTTAATTCTTAAAAAAAAAAATTAATTCACAATAATAAGATTATTTGTCCTCAAATTAAAGTATTACTATACCTAATAATCTATATTATTACAATGTAGATTATTATGCTCTACCGATCGAAGGGAACTACTTAGGGATTTTAAGGTAACTTCTCCTAGAAACTGTTCTCAGTTTTGAAACAGTTTGATTGTTGAAGGTTAATTTTTTTTTTTCTAATATTATATTTTAAGCTCCCGAAGATATGTATTAGATGAAAAACTAGTTCAGAGAAGTGAAGTATTAAATAAAATAATAGTGGTTTGTATTTTTTGACCATAATAAAATAGATTAGGGATTGCTAAATTAAACCTGTTCCATTCCCCAATCTCCCTTAAAATATTTATCAATTGACCCTTTTTACTGGTTATAGAAAAAAATGGAATGAAACACCTTAAATGATAAATTCTTATTGCATTATCAGAAATTTATACGTGTAAGAAAGAAGAAATATTGGAAGTGTATAAGTATCAGAATCATATATAGATACCTTTCTTATTCCCTGTATTGGGAGAGCTTAATCTTTGGCCATCTTCCTTAAATATATTTAGATTCTAAAACAAACTATTTGTTTGCATTAATCTGTTTAGACGTTATAATAATATTACAAAAATTTTAAATATAGAAATTTCTTTACTTGAATATTTTGGCTCCTAACAAAGAGTTTGTCAATACAGATAATATTTTGTGTAGCAAAATTTTCATTTTTTTCTTTCAGAATTATTAATATCTTATTGTTTTATCCTGATTTCAGGGAAGAACAGTAAAGAGGAAAGAAGATCTCCATAAGCAATGTGAAGCCAATAGAGCTTATGCCCATTATCGATGGGGCTAATCTGAATTGCAGACTTTTTTTTTTTTTTTTTGTTGCCTCATAGTTATTGTACTTTAATTTGGGATACTTGCTTGTAAATAACTAACCATTAAACTACAGTTATTTATATTTAGCCTGATTATTATTTTAACTATCTTTATTTGGTTTTATTTTTCATAAATAAATTTGATTAATAGAAATTAATTTTTCATAGAATCTTATGTTTTAAGGTTTTCTGAACTCCTTTGGCTATTTTGTCTGTGGGTGGGTTACACTTTTTGTGGGGTTGCTACCTTATTTTTGCAAATGCTTTACAGGTCCCCCTTCTTACTGTAGGCTGCACTGTTCATGGATCACAATGAAAGTACCAAGAGTACTTGGTAGAGAAAGTTGCAGATGTGACAGGGATCATGGAGCATTGATATGTCATGAACTAGCTCTCTGAATTTCAACAAGACCAAGTCTGGAAGAGAAGTCTCTCTTCTTAAAAGAAGATTCTGAAGATGAGAGGTAATCTCATGATGGTTAAATAATTTTTTCATGTACATAAGATTAGACATTTTTTCAAGGATTTATGTGCATGAAAAATTGATTAAACCACCATGAGAGGTAAAAGTTCTGGGAGAGGCCACTGGGGAAAAATTGCTGTTTTATTTCTCATATAAAGGAGATCCCAAGCAAGAGCATCTTTAGATACAACTCCAGGAATACTTGGGGGCTGAACTAAAAAAAAATAGACAGATCCTGTATAAAGCAGAGTTCTTCCTGTTGCCTCATATGCACAGCTTGCACCAGAAAACTAGCTAAAAATTATCATGCCCTTTCCTTTAACAGACAAGACCTATTATTAATGATGGGAGCATATAATACCTACATTAGTCCTTCAGTGATCGCAGAGCAACTCCTGATTGACCTACAGCTTTAAATGTGGCCAAGCACACACCAGTTCAAGTTACTTGCAAAGGCAAGATTGAGTACCTTTATGAGCTCTGGAGGAAACTGTAACCTTGTGAAAGCAGGATTTTATGAGTCAGCAATGACTGAATGGCAGAGGAGGTGAAGGTGGAGGAAAGCAAAAGAGGGAAACTTGACATACACATTTTTCCAGAATGGTGCCTCCAAAATACAGAATACCTGGTTTAAGACAGATTGCCAGATGACACCAATGCTTTCAGACGAGACTAATAAATTATCTTTCTTCCAAGTTGCTTTTGTGGATACAAAGAACACAATTTTGATCACTTAATTATACCAACAAACATTTGGTTTTGGCAGAAGAATATTCCATGTTTAAGGGGTTCCCAGAGGGAATCTAGCATTTCATTGGATAGGGATATAATTTTATGGAAATGATAAAATTTAATTAATGATATTAGTTGTGGTGTGTAATCCCAAGTTACATTTTATGCAAGAAATACAAAGGGAACCAGAAAAAATCTTACTACCTCAGCCGAAGTTCGAGTCCTGGCTGAGATAGTTATATTTTTTTTCTGGATCTCTTTGCATTCCTTGGATAAAATTTAATTTTAAAGCCATGGAGGACAATGAGTATAAAAGGTATACCCACTCAAGTTTGCCCAAGACTGGCCAGAGAGGTGAGGTGCTTACCCATCATGGATATATACACAAATTTTTTCCTTAATATTCATTTTTAAAAATTGTATAGAATGTAATTGTTATAAAATTAAATTTTACATCTATTATATCCTTTAAATATTTTCATAACTCTTATATCAATGAGGTTTTTGCATTTATAAATTTTGGCCTCTCTCCAAACCCCTCTATCACTCATTCAATTTCTATAAAAAACGAATGACTAAGAGTTTGCAATAAAAAGCCTAAATACCGATTTGGTTTCTTTATTTTAAAAATTAGAGGGCTTGCCCAACACTCGAAATTACATTCTTAATTAATCCTTGTTGTTGTCCACAATCCTCATGGCTAGTGTTACTTCTCTGCTAACTTTCAACACAACTTGTCAATTAAACTGGTTTCAGCAGTCAATTAAATTGCTTTTTCTCTGTGCCATAACTCAAATCCTGCATTCTTCTTTTGCTGTCTCTAACACGTCAAATTTTGTTAAAGCCATGCTTGTAATTGATAATATGTGGACTTAATAACTGATCTCTCTTTTTCAGTTTTAAAACTCTATTGTCTTTATAATTAAAGGAGTTAATAAAAATATTCAAAAATTTACAAATTGTTCTACTAATATGTAGGGAAAGGATTGACAAAGTATTTTAAAAATCAATATTTATTTTTAATTTTTTGTGTAGCAAAATTTTCATTTTTTTCTTTCAGAATTATTAATATCTTATTGTTTTATCCTGATTTCAGGGAAGAACAGTAAAGAGGAAATATAATATAAAATTATTTTTTATCTACATCTGTATTAGAAAGAAATATTAAATGTACAAATCTTTAGGTACTTACATTTCTTGTTTTAATTAAAGAGAATGAACCTTCCGCTCTTCAAAGTCACAGAGTTTACTTTCACTCTCGGTTTAAGGTGCTCTAGAAGTAACAACTCTCTATTGTAGTGGGGGAATGAGGAATACATCGAGAGACCGAAAGTGTGGGGTTAATCAGCTTTGGGCGAACTGAAATAAAAATAAAATTACATTTTTGGGGTTCGGTCAAGGTTGATAAAAAACTTCAGTATCAGAAATGTATATTTTATAATTATCTGCCGATGTTTCGGCTTCAGGACTATCATGAAGGCAAAAGGGGACATCGTGCTACCTGGATCTAATCTTCATGACTGCCAGGCAGTCACTATTCTTTTCTTTTCTTTGGAGTAACTGATTTCCCACTCGTTGAAGTGCGCTAGCTCCTTGAATCAGTTTATCACTGGATTACATATCACAAATGTTTATATATTATCTATGTTTAATGTCGTTTTACTCGTGGGAATGACGTCATATTTTTGTAGCCTGTATATATCTTTAGAATCTCCAATATCTTTAGCATATTTACTACAGTATGATTAGTCGTTTAGGATGGTTACTTTAGTGTCAAAGATGTTCGTCAAGAAACTAAAACAGTGACTTTTTGGCAACATTTTCTTTGTTATATGAGATTTTGAAATTTTGTTTTGGTAGAGCGCATTTTTACCATGTCTACTAATATTTTCAAAATGTTTTTACCACTATCTCAATCTGTTTTAAAACCTAATTTCATAGAATGGTAATTATATATATATATANTTTTATATTTTAATTATAATGTCCTTAACTTCTATGGAACCCCAGGACAGGATACATTAGTCCAAGGTGAGCAGAGATTGCTTTTAGCATCATACCTTGAGCCAACAGGACATAAGAAAGACTCCTTCATTCCGTTGGGATAACATAAATGGAAGACCTGAAACAATTATTTTACATTTAGTTGTGTTCTTCAAAGTAATTTTAATAGTTTCATGGTAAAATTTAATTGAATGAATTCTAATAAATATCCTTTGGCTATTGATTGCCAATGGGTGACCTCATATTAAATTAATATTTTCCAGTGCTGCTATTGATTGTTTCCAGAGAAAAATCGTTTGGCTTATTGCTAATATTGTAAATAAATAAATGAAGAAGTGTTCAAACTTAAGCCCTAGGTAAGCTGGAGTGAAAGGAGTTTTCAGAAACAATAAAAACTTGTAGAAAGGGGTTTTGATATTTTCAAGCTTCACACATTTTTTATTCATTAAAACACCCCTTGGCAGTCAAAATGAGAGGATCTCGGTGCCCCTGGGGATTAAGATTATTCATTAGTAGACCATATAATTTTATACTCTCTTAATTTATTTTTTAAATTTAGTTTTATCCTTTGTATTTTATTTTATTTGTTGAGTGTGTTGAGAATGGAAAACATCCTAAGCCCTAAAAGACAGAAAACTTTTTCTTCTTGGTGAGAAGAAACAACACATAAATGTGCTGCACAGATGATTAATTTTGTCCAGAATAAAAAGGTTGGAGAGGGTGACTTTTCGAATCCCACCCCGTTTTTAATTAAAAAAAAGTAATCCAGACTTGCAAGTGAAAACAGTGGGAAAATCATGTGTTGGAGTATTCAATGATGGCGAAACAATTTATGAAAATTAAAATCATTAGTTGACCAATTTTCAGTTATGGTTGGCTATAATAAAAGTAAGAGGGTATCAGAAGTAGCAATCTCATGAGTATCCCAATGATCGAAGTTCTTGCTAATTTGAAAACCCAAAGTGTAATAGATTTGAAAAAATATATGTAAGAAATAGATTATCAACTCTTACCGGCACTGCCATTCTTATTCAATTTCTTCACTACCACTCCTACTAAAGAAATCAAAGCCAGTTACTTATCACTATCAATACGTAAATATTCCCTATCCCCCTAAAATATTCTCTTGCCTTCTTGCTTTTATCCCTCCATCAGGTAAGGTCTGCGAGAAATGCTGCTCAAAGGTGTGCAAAAAATAAATTATAGTAATAATAATACTTTTTTTTTCAAATTATAAAGAGAAAAATTCACCACTCTCTCTTGAATGCCTCATCTGACTAAAAGAAAAAGAAATCAAAGATATTTGGTGTCCCGTCTCCTACTTATCCCTCACTGCAGACATCTGGAATTGAGCCACCTACTTTTCATATAATTCCTTTTATCCCCATTGCATTTCTCTTCCTTATTCTACACCTGTCCCAAGTTCTTAAACTAAAATGTTGAATTTAATAAATTCCCTATAAGACTAGTAACAGCAACAATTCTTCTGCAAATGCACACATGACTCATGTCCCACTAATACAAATGTAGTAGAAGAAGCCCTTAGTAATAATCAATAAATCTTTTAAACGCATGAAACCACTTGAGACAGGACATATTCAGTCATAGATACTGCTGCTAGGAATAAAAGTGATCATTTCTCCATAGAAAGTTGTATCTTCTGCATTTTAAAGCCAAAAAGAAAAATACTTGGGAAATACATAATGCTGACAGGTGAATTTACAGAATAGGATAGGAACCGATTTAGTGGTGATGAACCTTTAGGTTATTATGCCTCTATAAGCATTAAGCTTTCTTTTTCCACCAACAAACTAAAATCTGTTTACACCATCCTCAAAGACCCCATCTCCCTTCCTAACAGAACTAATGTCGTCTACAAAATTCCCTGTTCCACACCTAATTGCCATGGTTCTTACATCGGTTAAACAAAAAACCCTATCAATAACCATAAAAATGACATAAAGAAAAAACTAATAAAAACTGCCCTCACTAAACATGGTTTTCATGAAGAACACACATTTGACTTCGAGAGCATAACCATTCTTTCCACTGAACCCTATGTACACAAATGCCTTTTGTCTGAAACCGATCACATTAACTTACAACACTATCCAGTTAAAGACAGAACGGACATAGAACAAATTTCTTCAACTTATTCTAACATTTTCAACATTCTAAAAACCATTAGCCCTCCGTCTCAATAAACCTGTCAAACATTTTCAACATTCTAAAAACCATTAGCCCTCCGTCTCAATAAACCTGTCAAACATTTTTCCTAGTTCCAAAGTTAATTATTCCCAATAATACCCTTCCTTTTTCCTTTGTCCTTTTTATTGCCCCCTTTTGAAACAAGCCGCTTTCCCTTTGTACCTTCTACCCCACCCTTCCGTCTCCCACGTTGTTTCTCTGAAAAATCATATTTCGTCTTAGTCATGGAAATGTGAACTTAGGGACAGGACGTCCTCTCTCGTCTTCATGATAGGCAGGTGTGGTAAATTACTGTTTTAATGTTATTCAATTATTTATTAATAAGTTGTTGCCTGCATGTTTATCAAATTCTCTTACATAGCTTTCTACATTCATACTTTTGATATCACATTACATTATGGCAATTTTATATTATATTATTGTCAATTATTATTGTATTCTCATTACGTTGTGTTTCTACAACCCTTAAGATGGCTTGCAATTTAAGCCGAAACGTTGGCAGATAATCTTTTAAAAAAATACACTTTTTTTTTAGTTTGTATTTTTTTTTGTGGATCACCTTGACCGAACCCCAACTAAAATCATCTAATAATAATATCTACGTTCAAAAAACTCTCCTTTTAAATAAATTTTTTATTCTACAAATTATAATTTCAAATAGATTTAATAGCTAATATAAAACAAATAATTATTGAAAGGATTCCCACTTATTATTGAAGGCCCCTAGTGTGATACCATCGGCTAAAAGTGACGGTTTTGGCGAATTAATTCGCTTACCTGGGAGGTTAGCAGAACTTTCGAAGAAGTTTCCGACACGGCCCCACGACGCGTTTCAACTTTTTGTTTTTCTTCTTAAAACTAATAGAAGTAAATCATTTTTTTCAAAATTTTTTATTTATTTATTACATTCTGTTAAATAAAAACATTTTTTTAATTTGATTTCAATGAAAAGTAAAAATGACAGTCAATTGTCAATCACATGAGGAGAGAAGGTAACCAATGACACCACTCTCAAAAGTAAATAATTATTACAAGGATTGGCAATTATTACAATGAAATATGTTTATTATAATTTATGGGGGGCGCTGATTTTAGTTTAGCGCTGCGGGCTCGAGTCTCAGGCTGAAATATACAGGCTTTTACAGAGAAATTTATTGTATAAAATATTCTGGCTGCCGGTAGAAAGCTCTTCGCGACATAACCCTAAGTGGATGTATGGAAGGTCANACCACAACGATCTCCTTAAGTAGCCCAATAAATATATATATGCTAGCGGACCCGGCAAACTTCGTTTTGCCAAAAAACAAATTTTTTTAGGGCGTTGCTGGCCCTAAGCAAACATTAGTGTTGTATTATCACACGATTTAAATAGAGCTTTTAATGAAATTTACGGCCTTCAAATAAAGATTCATGGAATAACTATCAAGAAGTTTATTCACACTAATTTACATATGGTGTAGATATGAGCTCAATAAAAAAAAAAACACATGTATTTAAGGCAAATTGGAAATTATATTTATTTATTAATTCATCTTAAGGCCAGCGGATATACGATGTTTTTTGTTTTAGTGTAAAAACGTACAAATTTTTTGGCGTGCCAACTCGGGAGCATACAACTGGCCGTGTGAAAAACATGAGTTTTTCCAAAATTGAGCCAGCAATAGTCAATGATTGGCCTTGTGCTTTGTTGATGGTAATAGCAAAGGCAAGTCGCAAAGGGAATTGGAGCCGCTTGGATTGGAATGGTAATTCGCTGGAAATCATCGGAATCGGTGGAATAAGTACTTTTTTTTTTTTTTTTTTTTTTTTTTTTTTTTTTTTTTTTTTTTTTTTTTTTTTTTTTTT
>KZ818944.1:7668-25960 GCA_000696205.2 Oncopeltus fasciatus | reverse complement strand
TATAATATAATTTTAATTAATTCATATGTTTAAGCTTTTCTTATTTAAGATTATAAAGCAATTGTAATAAGAAAAAAAAAGTAAACACGAGAGGGATATGCTTCTAGAGGACGTTGAGCCTCTTAAAAGAGGACCAACTGTAGGAGAGTTACTTTTTTTTTTCATTTATTTATTTTTCTTTAAAGCCTTCCTAACAACCGCTTAGGGTCATGGATGGAGGTGCTATCTACAGGGTGTCACCCCATTCTAAACATTCATGGCTCAGGACAAGCTTTTATTTATAGATTAAAAAAAATCGCCATGTACGGAAGAATTTGAACCCACAGGATTGCGATATACTTACGGATCCCCTGAACTACCCTGGCGCCCCAATTCGGAGGGTTACTAATATCAGGGTCAAATAGAGGGGAATTTCAAAGGGTGACGCGACAGGTGAGCGCCCTAGATCTAATTGGCTGCGGCTACTGTTGGAGAAAGGCCTGTCCCGGTCCCTCACGTAGGTGATGAGAGGAAAATGAGGGAAAGTAAACAGTCATTACCCCCACTCCTCTGCAGGGGGGGGGGGGCGGTATGGCCTTCGCGTCACAAATATGTCAGCGCTCACTCAGGAAGTACTCCAGCATCGGTGAATGGCTTCCGATGGCTTCCTTACCTCCACCGATGGCTTTTACCTCCACCGATGGCTTTACCTCCACCGATGGCTTCCTTAATCTGCAGGTGGAAATTCGCTTAATCCCATATCCTCCCTCAGAAGGCAGGATCCTCGAATGTCCGGTGACCATTAGAGGCAGCTTTACGCCCACAATCGGACCTGAAAATCGCCTATCCACCTCCTTCTTAGTCTTTGCTGATCTCTGTTGCGATCCTTTCTTAGCTAAAGCCGAAACTAATGTACAGAAGAGAGTTACTTTTGGGGATAAATTTGAATTGTTCGTCACGCAGGACCTGCGTAATCTAAGCAGATTTCCCATGTTTCATTAAAGATGGACACAGCATTAAAAAAGTTTGCTATAGACTGGCCGAGAAGGAAGTGTGAGTGAAAAGGCTCACCATTCATACATTCTTTGTCAATATCTTCATTAATAAGCGCCTTTCGCACAAATGCTATAGAAGATAATCCTTAGAAATTTCATTTTACATCTATTATGTACCATTATATTTCTCTGACTCAAATAAAGACGAAGATATTACGATAAAACAATGTGAAATGCTTCTAAACTAACTCTTTTTATGATAAGGGTTTACAATGAAAAGGCTAAATACCGTATTCTGCTTCTAATTATAAAAATAAGATACTCCTCCCTCCCCTACCACTGATGTATGTTTAACAGTTGCTTTTAATTATGAATATTGAATTAATTCAATCCATAATGAAGATATTAAATATTTTAATGGCTGAAATCGATCAAGGGGGGAGGGGGTTTTAAAAATAATTGATCTTTTAAACTGTAGAAGGAATTCAAAGTTATTACTTTTAAGACATCGAAGTTTGGCTCTTGAATCGGGTAAGCGCTCATAATTAAAACTTATATTATGAAATGTCTTCTTTAAAATCGTCTAGACTTATAAATGTTAGAAAGATTAATTTTCCACCTATTATATTCAAACTATTAATAACGATGGTTATTACCACAATAGTAAATACTCACANTATACCTATATATATACATTGGTGTAAAATATATTGTTCTAACATCAATTTTTATGTTCTGTATTTTTACAACATTTTACAAGTTTTTGAAAGAAATTCCTATGAATGTTACTACGGATATTTGGGCGCTTAACCTGTTTTTTAAAGGCAGAAACCAAATTTGGTTATTGATTATATATTTTGAAATGTTGGCTGAATCGGATAAGTATATTGGGAGGGGGGAGGGGACTTATAACAAGATCAAACTGAATAACCACAAACGTTTCTTTGTTATTAATTACTAATAGGTGTTTATTTGTTTCGTTTTCAGGTACTGCAATTAGTAAAGTTAATTATTCATGATTAAATCATTGAAAAGTAAAGACACACACACGCACACTGTAAATATGTTTATGCATTTTTCTATCAAAATATATTCACAATAAAGGGAAAAAATTATTGTAATGACAAAATATATAAAATAAAGTAGAAAAAAAATGTATTTTTCTCAATTTGAACAATTTTTATTAAAATCAATTAATAAACTAGATGTTTACAAATGTACCTAAGTATGATTTTCTTGCACACTTCCCAAACTGACAGTCTAGAGCCAGCCTTAGTAGTCATCCATTCAACCCTTATTGTTTTCTCCGGCTTATAGGATAAAATTCTCACTTTACTCTTTTTCTTGTCCGTCTTTAATGAAGCACGGGAAATTTGCTTAGTTCACGCTGCTACTACGCGACGGAATTTTTCTCAGCCACATTAAGCCGTGGGTGCCTGGAATAGAACTGAAAATCCAGATCCCCGTCTAGCAAAGCCCTGGGAAAACTTCCAGCTTAGTCTTGCTGGAGGAAGGAGGTCTCCAGTTCCTGGAGTAATTAAGGGGAAGCATTACAAGGAGAAATTTTGACTTTCCTAGAGAGATTTAAAAGAAAATAAAGATCAGAGTATTTTTTTTTTTAATATACAAAAGAGAATTAATCTAAAGTGATATAAACAGAAGGAAGTGAATAGAGTCACAGAGAAGGATATTGCCTAACTGTATATAAGACAGAAGATCTTAAAAGAAATATAGACTGGAACATATTCAAAAACAAGAATGTAATTCTTTTTTTTCCCCCCCTTGCACAAAAAAATGTTGAAATTTGCGTGGGATCAAATCACACACACAAAAAAAAAAAAGTATAAAATTAAAATAATAAAAAAAATGAAGTAATTAACGAGTCATAAGACGATATATTCGTTGGCCTCGGAGGTTAGACTCTTGACACTACTGCGGGGAATTTAGTAACTTATCAGACTTGTCCCGGTAGCAAAATTGGTAAAAATTGTTGAAATTTGCGTGGGATCAAATACCACACACACCAAAAAAATAATATTTACAAGAATGTAATGTATGCACCCATAATAAGCTTACAGAAGATAACCAGGAACTGGGTGACCAACGCTGATTACCCAGTTTTCATTGAAAAATGTCATAATTAAATCAAAAATTTTCACAAAGAAGACAGAAATTTCAACGAAGATGGAATCTTGTAGCTCAGGCTGATTCCAAACAGGGGGGAAAGTCCCTCCTCTACCATTTTATTATCAAGTATCTCCCCAAGCCATTTGTAAAAATTTTCTAAGTCCCTCCTAAAGGAAAAAAAAAAGTATCTCTTCTATCTAAACTGGGAGATTACTAAACTCTAAAAAAAAAGAAGTTTTTTTGCGAAGTATGGACATGCCACGTTTGATATAACCCTTTATTATAATTGAAACTTCGCCCCGATACAAAAAAGAATTATTCAAAAATTAATTATTCTCTCTGTTGATTTGTTGAAGTTTACCTACTTTACTTAAAATCTTCATGATAATAGTATTTTATGACATTGTTTTCAATTAAATTAAAAAAAAAAAAAAAAAGAATAGTTTACTTGAAAGAGAAGGGATTACCTCAGCTATTGCTCAGTTAAGCTTTCTTGGCTACGGCTTAGCCGAAGGATCCTAGTGGGTTATCAATCTGGAACTACGGGTTCGAATCCCGACATGAACAGGCTTTTTTTGAGAAAAAAATGGCTGTTTAGAGTAGAGTAATTACCCGTAAATAAGCCCACGCTTATATAAATGTCGCTTGCGATCAGCAGTAAGATGTTTTGGAAAATGTCATCCAATATCACAACTTAATTAAATAAATATTTATGAAAGACTAACCTGGCAATTGGTCTGAGGATCTGATTCCATCTGCCTGGTGTTGGTTGTTCTGCAGACGAAGGATGTCTTAGGGATGCGGTTGAGGAACGGGTATCCTGGCTGGGGTGCAGTCAGGTGTGTATGGATGACCTGTTCTGACTGAGGTTTCCTGACCAGGACTCCGTCGACCACCTTGAGATGTCCCGTCTCCTTGGCCCTGGCTATCGCCGACCCGCTCACCAGATCTGAGATTGACTGTCTCTGCACACTCTTCCCGTGATGGGTTCCCGTCTTGAGTGGCAGACTGACTTTCGGGACGTCCTGGAGAGTCCTGGAAGCCGTCCTGTTCGTCTCCGCCTGGACGATTGGTTTCGCCATGTGTTTCTCGCCTGCCTCTCCCCCCTGGATGTGGTTCCCTGCCGGCTCTCCTTGACGTTTCTCCGACAGCTTCTTCGTTCCTGAATGGCGCAGGATTCTGTTCGTCGTTTCGTGGAACAGAGGACCGAAACCCGTCCAAAGCTGTAAATAAAAATAATAGTGAAATGATTTATTTTTTAATGTACTGGGACGAAGCTAGAGAAATTAGTCAGGGTTTTGTCCAGGATATGAAAATAAAATAGTCCAAAATTATTGGGTATTTATTTTTTAATTGCCAACGTTTCGATTTAACTTGTAATTCATCATCAGGGCGATAATGATGTATGGACAGATCCATAAACGAGAGAGATTTATGGTCAAATCTCATGGTGCAGAACTAAACTCTAAAATAAGTTTAGTTCTGCACTCTGAGATGTTCTGGCCGTTTAGAAATCCTGACTAATTTCTACAGCAAAATACTCGACAACTAATCAACCTCCAACCATGTACAAGGATGGAATTATTGAATTAAAATATTGAAATGATTAGACAAATTCGCTCTACAGTTTTTTTTATTACTTTGGAGCATTCCAGATTTTTCTCAAAGTCCAGGAATTTAAAAAGCAAAAATTAATATACTAAAAATCCAACATCAATAATATAATAGTGAAAAATTGAAAAAAAACTTCTTAACAATGTTCTACGTGAAATTAATACGTTATAAAATTTATATAAATGAGAATCAAAGATAAGTGAAATAAATGAAAAATAGTCACAATTTCACTGTTGAAATCATTAATTTTAAACAGAGCAGAGCGCTTTAATGGCACAGGCATCTATTCCTATGCTCTAAGTTGAGCGAGGTGGACTCTCTAAAGAACTAGTATAGTCAGAGGTCCGAGAGAGTTCACTCGAGCACTGAAGATGATGCGTAGGCCTCGAAAGCGCTCAACGATTTGAGCAGTGAAATTGTGACTATTTTTCATTTATTTCAGCTATCTTTGATTCTCGATGAACATAAACTTTTTGATATATGGAGGTCAACCAGATACAACAAGTTACGCGAGATAAAATCTACTCCGAGGGTATGATCCAGTTCCATGTCAACTGACCCTAAGAGAGAAGTGGTATTAGCTAGACTAAGAATAGGACACACAAGACTTACTCATGGTATGTAATGGCAAAGGATAACCCACCCATTTGTGAGGTCTGTGGACAACTTCTTACCATCAAACATATATTTACAGAGTGCCTAAAATATAAAGAAACGAGGAAGAAATATAACTTAAATGGGACTCTGGACAAAATTCTATTGGATGACGATAAAGTCATCGACTCTCCAATGAACTTTCTGAAAGAGGGCAGGCTGTTAAATCTTATCTAGATGCATTTTCAGTATGCTTCTTTTCCATTCTCTCTCGATTTTTTCTTTCTTATAAGTTTCATAGTTTCCAAGCACTAAGAAATTACTATGTCCATCCACATAATAACTATTCGCATTAACAATTCATTACACCTCACCATGACCTATTGCTAAGAAATTCTTCTTCTTGAAAATATCTTCCCGCTCCTAAAAATATCTCCCTGGCGTTAATGACCAAAGGTTGATACGCCATTAAAAAAAAATGTTTTGACATATTAATATGTCAAATTGTTATTAATATTATTGTTAATGTTGTCAAATTGTTAATATATTATTGTTATTAATATGTAGGACATTGTTCAGACGTTTCTTAATTTTCTTAATTTTATTATTGATGTCGCACAAGGCGAATCCGCAATGGAGGCGCAGCCAACACCATTTCTCCAGCTCCCATACTGTACCCTAGTGCCCGGGAACTCCTGGTTGATGGTGTTGAGGAGATCGTAACTGGGTTCCTCGTTGTCGTCGGCAAAGAACGGCTTCGCTGGCAGTCTGAGCGTGGACTCCAAGGGCTTTCGTGGGGGAAGGCCACCATAGCCGTGGAGATTGATAGGCGGGCGTATGACGTACGTGCTCTCCACCAGGTTGTTGAACGGATATCTGTAACCAACATTTTTTTTTTTTTTAAATAGCAATACAGAAAAAAATTCATTCTCTAAAAAATATATCTAAGACATTGAGAGTATTCTACAATCCAAACTATCATAGATTTATAGTCGAGAATATCTAATGCACTATCATACCTTCTATTATCCGTCTTCATTGGTTTCTGCAAACCATCCTCTGTTGGCGAGCGCTTTCGGACATTGCCCATCTTCTGGCCGAATACATGCGTTCACTGTCACTGTCTGTATTCAACACATACAGACTAGAATACGGACAGTGACAGTGAACGCATGTATTCGGCCAGAAGATGGTCAATGTCCGAAAGCGCTTACCAACAGAAGATGGTTTGCAGAAACCAATAATAGAAGGTACAATTGTTCTATATTCATTGGTGGTGGAAATAACCTTTTAGATTATATCTAATGCAGTTCAAAATTAAGGGGGCTACTCTTTTCTAACCAGAGTGAGCTAGTCGATATTTAATAAAAGGGTATTCGACCATCTGAGAACGAAAATTACAATTTCTTATATAAGTTCTCAATTTAGCTAATTTAGTACGCTCAACACAGCAAGAATGACTTAGGGAATTATACTACATGTATATTTATGAGAAAATTTTAGATCCCTTTGATGAAATTCACTCTAAGCGTATACACGCACGCAAAAAAAAAAAACAAAAAAAAAACACGTTCGTGCACAGAAAGCAGTCTATGGGAGGCATAAAGTTAAATTATGTAGAGGCTTTAATGATTTCACTAAAGTATATATTTTATACAGGTCGGAGAAACCATAAATGAAGAGTAAAAAAAAAATGTTTTGTACAAACAAAATGAAAAACACTTTGTCAAACTGATGAGGAATGCTAATCGAGTGGTCCGGGGTTTAAATGGACAATTCCAGGGAGGACTCCCGAGCCACTAAGCCGGAGTTGAGAAACAGGAATTTCACAGCTTCCAAAGCTGGACAAGGATTACTCAGGACCAAGGACACAATCCTCCGAAGGAAAATAACCTACATTATGAGGAAGATATATGGCGATGATCCACTCTTCGAAGTGTTAGATATATGATATATATTCGAAGAATCTACATTTAAATTTATTAAAATGTATTTTATTTATATGAGAAAGGTCACTTACTTATTTCTCAGTGTTCTGGGTGAAAGTTAACGAGTTGTGAAGCAAACTTGTCGTGTTATTGTTGAAAGTTGTGCTGAATTTTCATGTGGTTCAATATAATTTCATATTTCTGTTTTCACTGTGCAAAATAGATAATTCCAGGAATCCATCTTGATATTGTTAGATAATAAGGTATTTAGTTCAGTAAGTTTAGAGTAACTTGAAAGTGAAATGTAATTGTTGCTCTATTTTTAAATATAAGTATTTTTTTCTGTCAGTCATGAAGATTTGATCCAGGTGACAATACGTCCCCTCTCGCTTTCATTATAGCCCTGAAGATGGCTTACAAAGTAAACCGAAACGAAAGCAGATACAATAAATTTTTTTTTGGTATTTAATAACACGTAAATTTTAATAATTTTTAGTGCAAGGGAACAGAATAAAAAATCTAACTGTCCCAGCCAGGACACGAACCTGGATCTCCTGCTTTCCTGGCCGGTGCATTTACTATTTATGCTACCGGGACCAGTCTGATATGTTATTAAATTCCCCGCACTAGTGTCGAGAGTAACCTCCGAGGCAAACGAATATATCGTCTTATGCTCGGAGGAGCTGACATTGTCAAGCTGTTTAATGTCAGCTCCTCCGAGCATAAGACGATATATATTTCTGCCTCGGAGGTTAGACTCGACACTAGTGCGGGGAATTTAATAACTTATCAGACTTGTCCCGGTAGCATTAGTGGAAAATGCACCGGCCCGGATAGCAGGAGATCCAGATTCGACTCCTAGCTGGAATAGGTAGATTTTTTATTCTGTTCCCTTGCACTAAAAATTATTGAAAGGAGATACATTGTATTTTTTTAAACAGAAATGTTGGCGCTAATAAAAACTATATGGTCCTATAGATATATTTTTATTACAAAAATCTATTAATCGAACCCGATATTTCCTTCTCATAGTACTTTATGTTCAAAATAATTCTCACTATTCGGGAGATACATGTAGTACAGTATTTGCTTAAGTAAAAAAAAAAAAAAGTATATATTAAAAAACTTATTTTTTTATACTTAGACTGCAAAATGTGTGGCAAATTAAGAAATCCGACTACAAATCTCTTTTCCAGTTAGTAAAAAGAGATCATTAAGTATCAATTTTAAATTTTTAAATACATTATTATACGAAAAAAAGTTAAACTATCTTATACAGTACGACATGCTTCATATAAAAGTAAGCAATAAGTTATTTGTATTTTATATGAAGCATAAATAACATATTGCTAACGTATACAGGTGTAGCGAGAAAAAAAAAAACAATCGAGATATGCGTATTTTGTAGACTTTTTAAGATCATATCCATAGAAAAAATGGCATGAACTTTTTTTCGGATTTTTGCAGAGATATTTCTTTTGAAAGATAGAATCTGAGACAGAATGCATTTAAGGTTTGGAAGGAAGAAGAGAGCGGATTCGAGACCACCATCTTCAACTTAGCCTGAGGCACTGTTCAGGAAAGTGTACAGATCGATGTATCCTATATCATATTTGTGATCGATAAAATATCGACAAGAAAGTGCAATATTAAATACAAGGCATAGCGCACAACATAGCAAGAAGAGCAGCTGGGCGTGGTGGTGATCGGGGTGGTGGGGTTTTGGCCGTCTCTTGGACAGGGAACATGACTCAACAAACCTTACAATAAGACTTCTTGTAATCATTTATTACATTAAGTCACGCACTCATATTAAGAATTACTAAAAGAAAAATGGTGTAATGATATCATAGTATACTTAAGACTGACTATTAAAAGTATTTACAATAGAATAATAATTAAAAAAAAAAAGAGCTCTTGTCCTAATAATGATTTTTTTTTGTATCAATAATATAAATGAATTATAAAAATTTGAAAAATATCTATCTTGCATAACAATAAATTCTATAACGGTGATAGACAATAGTATTTGAGGCAATAATGACCCTCAGTGGTTGTATTCTCTTGCTGAGAGATCAAAATGGTGTCGGGGAAAACTTCGAAATCCCTCAGGAGAAACGAAGGTGACGGGAATGGGAAAGGAGACGACAAACTGATTGGAGCATTGAGATCCATCAGTGTCCCGGATCTCCCGAAATGAGGATTGTGAACTTTGGAGGGGAGAAGGTCGCCCAATCAGAGGGAAATAGTGTTCATCAATACCCCAGTATTGTGTGTGTTCTATGACGTAATGAAAAGTTTGCTTGGAGGTATCTGATTTTGGTTCCGCCACTAAATCTATGAAGTCACTTATAAAGTAGATAATTAGAGTTTTATATATATATATTTATTGATGTATCTACTCAAAGGATCTTTAGCTGCNTTTTAATAAATAATAATAAAAGTTGTTGTTTTATTTTTTTCAATTTTAAACGTAAGACCTCATTCACACCATATTGAAACTATCGTCAATTTTTTTCCTTCTAAAATAAGAGTTAAATCATGTAGTAGGCCTGAAATTTAAAGTTGCCGAAAAAAAACCAAAAAAAAAAAACCTTTTTTATTTACAGGCCAAGATCAGTTTCAGGCCGAATCCCCTACTAACCTCGTCTCAAGAATTTATGAGGGATATCTTACGAATCTTAATTGTTATTTGTGTTACAGTAAAGTTTATAAATTATAATAAGTGTAAAATATGATTTTTAGATGACTATATTATACATCTTTACGAAAATACTTTTGCCAGGATGATATTTAGGAATATAACTACGATGATCACTTCCCACACTCTTAATTTCCGATCAGTCTAGAGCCAGTAGTTCCAACTACACTAAACCTGGACTTTTCTTATGTGATGTTTGCTCACTCGTTTATCTTGCTTTATATGAAATGATTCATCGCTTACTTTTTTTTTTACTTTCAATATTATATATATTTTTTTTTGTTAATGTCCATCGTTAAAGAATATGGGGAATCTGCTTAAATTCATCTTCCAGTCGAATAAATGTCGTTACAATTTAATGATACGTCACGATTTTGTCTGTATCATTGCATGAAGAGCTACGTGGCGTTTCGCTCCTAGTCTTCAGGCGTAAAGCAGTTAAACTTAAAATTTACTTACCCCCATTGCGTACTTTACTGTACGCTATTTCTAGAGGAGCTTCAAAAGTCATGGGGCTAAAGTTTATTCAAATGCACTTTGCACGCTTGCATTTTTAAAATATTTGTCTTTAACTAATTTTGAAATAAAATAATTAATTCGGTATATACATTAAAAAATTTATTAAGAAATCACCAATTTTTTCTCTTGCGCGTCGACTAGCTGAGGTCATTGGCGCTGAGAAATCACCAATGTTATTAGCTTAATTTTTTGGGGGAAATCAGGAAAATGACTAACATATATCAGCTGTTTTTGTCTATTGATATCTCATTAATAAACTTTGATTACAGGATAATTGAAAAGTGAAACATATGAAAACAAAATAAAAATATTATAAGTTGTTTGTTCAAAAGGACAGTTTTTTTTTTTTTACCGTAGATATTATTATTAAATGATTTTCGTTGGGGTTCGGTCAAGGTAGATCCAAAAAAAAAAAAAATACAAATTTAAAAATAAGTGTATTTTTAAAAAAAACCAAAGCCATATTGAAACTTTCGGCTACATTGTTAGCCATCTTCAGAGCTATCATGAAGACGAGAGAGGACGTCCTGTCCCTAAGTTCATATTTCCATGACTGAAATGAAAATACACTTTTTTTAAATTTGTATTTTTTATTTTGATCTACCTTGACTGAACCCCAACGAAAATCATCTAATGATTATTATTACTTGTTTTTTTGTTGGGGTTCGGTCAAGGTAGATCCAAAAAAAATAAAAATGGGTATTTTTTAAATTATATGCAAACGTTTCGGCTTACATTGTAAGCCATCTTCATGGCTGTTGAAATACAATGTGATAAGAATTTTAAAAAATTAAATGATTTACAATATTATATTATAAATTTCACATTACATTTAGTTATGGCAATTCTATATTATAATATTGAAAATCATTTAATTTTTTTTTTTAAATGTTAATTTTAATTCTTAATAGATTGTATTTCAACAGTCCTGAAAATAGCTTATATTGTAAGCCGAAACGTTGGCCGATAATTTAAAAAATACACATATTTTAAAATTTGTATTGTTTTGGGGGGATCTACCTAGACTGAGCCTAAACAAAAAAACATCTAATAATGATATCTACTGTAAAAAAAAAAAAACTCTCCAACAAAATAATATTGTAAGATCTTCTTTATAATTGGTCTCCCGATAAAAGTTAAATTAACTTGTTAAATGTAAAATTGAATTTTCAAACACTTGAGTTCGATAACATATTTTTTTTTAAATTGCATTTCTATCTACAATGGAACATGATATATGTGTATAGATGTGTGATGGTTGCTACACAAAATTGTGCAATTTTGATAGATTCTCCCAGAGATTTAAGCCCGCCCATTCGGAGCCTCGATTCATCGATTTATACGCCGATTTCTCACATAATCGTGAAATTATAGCGTCTGTCTGCTTGTTTGATATTCCCCCCGTTATCAGTCGTCGCGTATAATAAAGGCATCGAGTATTTTCCTTTTAACTCCTTATTCCCTTAGCACAACTACTTCAGCCAGAGAACAGATTTTTGTTCATTCCTTATTTATTTTTCATTGGCTCAATTTTCCATACAAATACAGTGGGTTTTGCGTAAAGAATAGAATCAGTTGAGGTGGTTGTACTATATAGTTATGTTGTTTATAACTATAGGCTGTACTTAGCATTCCAACAATGTCATGTTATGATAAATTAATGAAAATATAACTTCTTATAAAATTTAAATAAAACAATAGGTAAGTAGGATCGGGTTTAGGGGTGATCAACCCTTAGATTATTACGCCCAAATAAAACAATATAAATTACAATAATAAAAGTAATATATGAGATCATAGCTTTTTGCAACCAAATTAACGCTAGCATAGGCATAGTATATATACACACATACTATAGTACTATAGTAGTAGGAGAGTTAGTTATAGTTAGTTAGTTATATGCCTATGGTTAGATTGTAGTTATAGCTAGTTAGTTATACATATGTTAGTTATAGTTAGTTATTCAGTTTGTTATAGTTTTAGTTAGTTAGTTAGTTATAGTTATAGTTATTATATATATTTAGAAGTGGGGTCGATGGACCGGTTCTCCCTGTACAGTGATGACCATTTATTTATTTTTATTATAAGTGCTATGAGGGGAAAATAGTAAGATCAACTTTTTGGTCATTTAGGCTTTAGAAAAATTATAAGAAAAAAGGCAGAATATTAATATTTAGAAAGGTAAATAGTAGGGTTGAGAGCAGACTTAGTCCTGACAATGGATCTAGAGCCAGTTTAAGCTATCTTATAACTCACTCTCACTGTCCTTTTCTGTGAGATCGGATATATACTCATATATATGCTGGCCTTCAAGAGAAAATAGGAAGTAATGAGAGGGAATAGATTAAAAAATCTAACTGTCCCAGCCAGGAAACGAACCTGGATCTCCTGCTATCCGGGCCGGTGCACTTGCCAATTGTGCTACCAGGACGCGCCAGGTATCTCATTAAATTCCCTCTACACTAGCGAGAGCCTAACCTACGAGAAAGACGAGAACTTCGTCTTAAACTCGAAGGAGCTGACATTGTCAAGCTATTTGTCGACTCTCATCATTTACTTTATTTAATTTTTCTTTAAAAATATTTTATTTGGTTGTGGTTTATTANTATTTAATATATATAAGAGAAAATTATAACTTTATATTTATAACTAGTTTGCAGCTTCTGCACTGCAATTTATAGTACAGGGAAAACCCATTTCTAATTAATTTTACTTTTAAACTTCTATATTTTTATTATCAATATATAAACTTTTGTTGAGTTTTATTAATTGAAACTAAATATTACTCTTTCTACATGGAAAACATATTTTGTACTCATATTTGATTCATGTACTGCTCACTCCTATTTTTCTGATTTTACTTTATAACTAACTTATCTTTCAATTTATATTTAATTTAAGAGATATGTCAAATTTCATTTACAGTTTTATAGACTGTAAAGTTATTGGTTTAGGTAAGCCCCCACTTCTGTTTTTTCAATTAAATGTTAAATTTCTAAAATATGTCTGTTATTAATAAACAAACTTGTGTTGAATTGCATTACTCTAAACTGATTATTACGGTCACAGCATCGAAAAAACACACATATATGAGGCGATGCTCCTTTCCAAATGGTCCAATTTGGTTCTTTAGTGAAATTATTCTTTTGTTTTGCGTTTAACAACTACACGTCGAATTTCATTAAAAAAAAAAAAAATTATACCATGGCCTGAATAGCGTTGACACACACACATAAATATAAATTCTTCTGTGTCATTTCATCACATTTCATTCTTGGTTTATATGGGTTTGGGATCGGATAAAGACTGAATTATCTAAAAGCAAGATGGAGTACATACCATTAGTTGAGATAATTGTACAGTTGCATTGTGTTAATCATCATAGACAGCCACAAAATATGTAATTCAAGTATAAATTGATGTTGATTGGTATTTCTGCACACGTGTTACCTTACGATGGGGTAAGACTCCAATAAAGAAGTTATAGGATATTTCACAGATAACGACATTATCCGTAATAATAATACCCTGCCTTTATATAATTCTGAGTAATTTTTAAAGTTTCTAATTAACTTATGAAATCAAAAGTTCATACAACTATCGAATTTCTTCATTATTAGTTATAGATTCAAATTATTATTAATAAGTTATGAGAGCTAAAATAAATGTTTCAAATATTCTAAATTCGTCAAATTATTATTATTTCTTAAAATTATTTACGGAAACCCTCTATCAAGCACTCAGGCTTATTGTATGAGCTATATTTACCCCATTACCATAGTAATAGTAAACTATAGTATATCTACCGTTAAAGCGAGTAAAATATCTCTGATACAAAATCAATTTTAGGATTGCGTACAAAAGTATATCTTCCCCACAACTTTGTAGTTTTTTCCGAGATGAATTTGAGGGGTTGACCAGAAAAATCGAAGCTCATTGAAAGCATGGGGCAAAATGCGAAATTTAAGAAAGTAATTTTAGAGTCACTTTCACTATATTCAGTCCTAATTCACGGGACATATAATTAAAAATAGAAACATAATAAACAACTCTTGAACTATTGTCAACATTCAACACCTTTTTCCATGAATCAAATTTAGTTTTAAATGGAGGAAATTGGTAATTCAACAGAAAGAAAAAACATGTAAAATAGATTTCATATTGGTTAAAAGAGGGTGCCTTACTGGAAGTTTTTTTTTTTAAATAAATAAATCTTTATTTATTACATTCTGTTAAATTAAAACATTTTGTAATTTGATCACCACAATGAATTAAAAAAAAATGACTTTCACTGTCAATAACATGAGGAGAGAAGGTGACCAATGGCACCACTCTCAAATTATTTACAGGCTAAGTCCCCAGGAGGTCATGGGGCCATCTTCGTTGGAGTCGACGGGTAGGATTTGGAGTTGGAAGACATGGTCTGTGCTAGTGAATTTGGATGGAACGACAGTTTACTGTGGAAAAGAGTGAAGCGGGAAGGAATGAAGTCTTGTACAAAAGGGATATTAAGATTGTGGTGAAGGGAAGAATAAAGAAAATATTAAGATGATTTTTCAGGAGCTTACACATTTATGTAAGAAATGACAAGGTTCATGTTAATAAATATAAAATAAATGGGCCTGGATTTATTAAAAAATTTAAAAAAGGCCAGTCATGTAAAATTGTGATTACGAAGCTATTCTCAGTGACCATCCATTCCTTACGACACATTTGTAAACTCGGTTTCCTCCGAGGCATTCCAACAGTGTTGTATTTTAGGAGTGTATTAGGTTCTCCATGCAAATAGGATCGTGACAGGGGAGCAAACAAGTCCGCAAAGTGACGAGCTCTCTCTGACTGTCGGGAAAGGTCCGGGTGCCGGGTAATATTTGTCTTGCAGACAAGCGTTCCCGTTCAGTACACCGCCTTAGAAGAGGCACAGTTATCCCGTTCGGAGAAGGGCACAAAGGGAATATCCCCAAAGCACAATGCCTAATTATCGCGGCTGGTGATTGATGGAGAGCAATGGCGCAAAATCCAACTGTCTAGGTGATGACTTGCACCCTGGTGGAATTTGTAAATCCTTACTCCGCTTTCGAAGAACTTAACCGTTTAGGACTATTTCTGCAAGAGCAAGGAGTTTATTTTACTTTAAGCCAACGAGCCTCTTCCAGATTTCGAGATATATAACAAAGCGATTAATTAATAAAGGAATTTTTTTTTTCTCGAAAGATAGTCCTGTGCCAATGGCGTTGCTGAAAATCTCAGTTCAATACCCGCAGAACACATAGTTAACTAAATTAATAGTTTAGTTTTTTTTTTTTTTTTCTTTATTTGTGTTTGTAATAACCCAGCATATTCATAGTGCATTAATCATGGTTACGGATGTTTCGGGCTAAACCCCCCCCCCCCTCACATCTCCCCACAAGATTGACCAAATGCCAATGCCTTCCTCAGGGCTACTAGTTTTTGCCTTTAATGAACTTCAAGCCCATTCTGTAGCTTATTTTAATTTATATCCTTCTTAATGAAAGGTTAGAAATGTGCTTAAATTACATACATCATCTGTGGCTAACTATTATTTGTTTATATGGAGAGATTTTGACCGTAAAGATTTTTTTTTTTTTTTTTGCTGTGAAGCCTCCCTTGCAACCACTTAGGGTCATTGGAGGGAGGGGCTATCTACAGGTTGCCACCCCATTTTAAACACCCATGGCTCAGGACAAGCTTCCATTTATAAATAAAAGATTGATCTGGGGGGNTTGGGCAAATGGATTGGGATGAAATTGGAGTTTACTATGGAAGAGTTTGAAGCGGGTGGAGATAAGGTCTTTGACAAAAGGAATATTAAAGTCGTGATGAAGGGTAGAGTTGGACACATAATATGGAGCTTTAGCAATTATTCTGAGAATTTTGGACTGAAAGGATTGTATTCGTTGGATATTGGAAGGCTTAGCGGCACCCCACAGTTCTACACCGTAGGTACTGGAAGTCAGTAGGGATCTGCACTCCGAGGAGATTTTGATAGTGTAAGGCCCACTATTTTAAGATTTTGACTTAAAATATGGCCCAAACAAACTTAAAAATGTTTTGAAAAAAAAATGGGCTGAGAAATATATTTTCGTTATGAAAATTGTAACATTTATAGCCATCCTCACCGCGATTTTATAAAGTATTTCGTGTTTCTTTAGGCTTGTAGGAACATTTTTCTCATTGATGTATAAATGAATTTTTTACAGTCTGTTCGTTCACTTTAAAAGAAAAGTTAAGTTGCTAAGATATTTTATTGACTAGAGTATGTCAATGTGATATAGTCAAAGCGCTCTGACAACAAAAATAACCTCCACCAAGCACACCCTCAACCCCGGACCAGACAGCCAGCAACCTAGATGTGGGGGGTTAGATGTCCCAAGACAAAGCAGGAGAAGGGGTGGCGGGGCCTGTGCCGGGGTGAAGGTCGGGGACCTGGGATTGTCCTGGCATGAGCCCTCGACTTCCCTTATCTCTAAAGATCCACAAATAAAGTAGACTCCATGTCAAAGAAAGGTAACATAAGTGAAACATAGAATTACTAAAAATAACTTTCCAAATTATATAAAGTAACTAAATAGGTATTCCACTCCCCCAATATTTATGTAGTACTTACGTGCATATCTGTATTTAGATGTTATATGGATTATATTCATAAATGTTTGAGATATAATAATAAACGATAGGTGCAGCAGTAATTGAGCGCCTTAAAATTACAAATAATCAGTCAAATGTATTAATGAAGGAAGGCTATATTGAAGTTTTTTTTTTTTCTTTTTTCCTATTTTTGGTAAATCAACCACTAGGGTCATTATTGCCTTAATTCCGGTGAGAAATGGCAATTCCTACACCGTAATGGAGGGAAGGGGACGGCAGAAGAGCAGAGGGAGAACCCAAAGAGGGGCAACCCCAAAAGCACCGGCACCACTACGATAGCTCTCTGTGGTCATTATTGCAGGCTTTTGTGCATGCTCTCAGAGGAAGGCTTGATTGTGGAGTGCGCATGTGCCTGCTCCATCCACCAAGCCTTGGACCTAAAACATAGTCCAAAGTTCCAGAAGTGGCGCTAACCAGCAAGCTCCAGCACTCGCGGGAAGCCCCCCCCCCTCATCCCGCCCCATCCCCACCCCCCTACCAATAACATTGCTATATTGAGGTTACTTCCAAGGGTTACTGGAAGGTCGATATGATGAACCATCGATTGAATTTCGATTATCTGATGACGTAGCTAGTCTTAAAGCGTTTCCTACAAAAGGAATAAGAGGTAGGTTACCTTCCCTCTGGAGGGGCGTATCTGCCGTCCGGGCGCTGGATCAGCTTGATGATGGCCGCTTCGATGTCCGGATCGTTCCTGTGGGAGGGGAAGTGCGCCTCCCGGTGCCTGGCCTCCAGCAGGATCCCATCGGGCACCGCTATGCCCTCCTTGTTCAGCCTGTTCAGGGCCAGCCTGTCACTCCTGAACGCTTCTTCGGGGATCTTCCCGCCGGAGTGGGGGAGCACCTGTTCCCGGAACAGCTGCCGCCTCGTCTGCAACAAACCTCTCATCCCGTCAGACGACACTCCGGGTGTCACATGTAAAATTGGTACACAGCTTCATCAGTACAGTACAACGGGGGAGTGAAGAAGACCCAGAGATAGGTTGTTATTGTGACATCGGACTCGGATATGCCATTCTGTTAACACCTAACATTCACTCATCATTCAGTGAGAGCTGAGATAAATCATCACTGAATAAGCTGTGGCAGAATGAGCAAAATATGATGATAAATGTGACATGATCCAAAACAAAATATATATAAATAAATAAATAAATATATATATAT
>KZ818930.1:78348-96130 GCA_000696205.2 Oncopeltus fasciatus | reverse complement strand
AAAAAAAATTATCTGTACATTTTTACACTTAATTTTTTGATGGGGTACATGATAAGAGTCCTTGCTCGTCTATCCCGGGACGTAACCCGTCCTCAGAGAGGAGCCCAGGTTAACCCGCGATAGACTATCCTGCACCCATCTTCTCCTTATTCTAGGATAAGAAGGAGACTAGGCAGGGAGTCAAAAATAAATAAATTAATAAAATAACTTATACAATCCCATCAATAGATTTTAAATTAAATAAGTCTCAGTCTGTTAGGTGTCTGAATTCCTAAACATCGCCTCTTTGCCAAAAGTCGCTATTACAGATGATTTTTATTTTTCAAATTTATAGCATTGCCTGAATATTAAAAGTTTTGAATTAACGTAGAGCACTTTCGTCATCGAAGAGGTTATGTCACTGGTGAATTAGTTGTACACATTTAATTATTGTTCATAGAAGTAAAAATTAATCAGCCCATTTTTTCCTCAGTAACCATGTCAGTAATTCTGTTATGAAGTCAACCTCTACAGAAGTTTACTCAAATTACCTAGAAATTTAGGGCCAAACACCATCCAGATTATGTGGACTTTATATCAAGATTCACAAGTAGGAATTTCCCCATGAGATATATAGGAAGCCCTAACAACTTCTACAAAGGTAGGAACAATCAGAGAACTTCTGCAATGCCCATGAACAAGACGCTACTGTATGTGAAGACACTGATAGAACACATGTGACACTTCCATACGTAAAATGCACGACTGAGAAAAGGGCAAGGGTTCTGAAGAAACTTTTTTCTGGAATCAAGACAAACTATACGATTCACACAAAAATATCAAACGTACTACCTAAGGGCGATTAAGGGTTTCGAATATCTGACATTACTAACATCCAGTCTTCATGCAGTTTTGAATAAATAGGACACACATGGTGACTGATTTCCACCCAGCTTTGCAGTTGAACACACTCTTAACATCAAAATAAATATGAAATAAAAAATTCTGCAATACCCGAATATTTTCACAGAATTGTATTTGAAGATACTAAGGTTATAGGGATGGTAGACAACTGCCGAGAATGGATCATAAAAGAAGGCCCTAGATATCACCATAACAAAATTAACAATGAAGACAAAATAAAGAATCAATAAATCTTTGTTATTATCGATATTTGGAAAAAATGTGAAACATAACTTATTAGTTACTTAAAATCTATCTTTTATAAAATTAATTTTCAATGTCATGTTTACGAAAAAAATATATATAAAGCAAAATTTATAAGAATGAACTTCGAGGGTTAGGAGTCCACCTTATTTAAAATAGATGAAAATAAAATTTTGTTTTTAAACTTCCCAATTTAATCAATTTGTATCTGATATCGCATGATAACATTAGGAGGGGAAACAAGAGGAAGACCAAAAGATGTAAAAGCAAACGAATCAAATTTTTATTGCAATTAGTATTAAGGAAAAAGTTGATTGTCTTTAACAGGTCAAACATTCCCATTTTTAACCATGATTTTCTGAATGACTTCTCTATAAGAAACGCTTATTAAGGTAATTGAAACATTTGATAACATTGAAAATGTAGCTACAAATATAGTATCGAAGCCATCAAACATTAGATGAGGGGTTCCAGTCCAAAGGCTTTCGCACAATCCTCAATACTCCTCCCTACGTATCCAATAAAACCATACATTCTGACCTGCAAGTACCTTTTGTTTCCGAGCTCATCCCCTCCAGATTTGATAAGTTCCACAAAAACATCCAAGGACATCCAAATCCTCTAGTCCTCTCCTTGGCATCCCACGTTCATCCCGACAACCCTCCCCGACGCCTCAAGAGGTGGCCAAGGGACCTCCTACTCCAGTCAATTTAGTTTAATACCTAGGGAGTGAATGCACTGGCATTTTTCTCCTCCTCTCAATCCCTCCTTGACTCCCTGCCTAGTCTAGTTCTTATCCTAGGATAAGGAGAAGATTGGTGTCGGATAGTCTATCGCGGGTTAACCTGGGCTCCTCTCTGAGGACGGGTTACGTCCCGGGATAGACGAGCAAGGACTATTATTATGTACCCCATCAAAAAATTAAGCGTAAAAAATGTACAGAATAATTTTTTTTAATAAAGAGAGTTAATTAAGACAAATATAGTATAAAGGTAGAAGGGCAGCTTCCCCCACTCTTCTTTACCAAACATACCGTAGCCTTCTTCTGTGAAATATTCAATACCCTCTCTGACTATAAAGAGCATAAAAGTCACAATGACTTTGTGAAGTCCCTTGAGGAGAGGATGTAGATCTAGTTTGCCGCAGTAGGTAGTGTCTGACTGCCCATGTCCCAATGGAAGCATGGAAAGAAAGGATGTCCCAACGGGAGCGGCGTCCGGCCTCTGACCACCAGCCAAGGACATCGGCTGTTCTCCCTCTGGAGGAATACCTGCAGATGACGCAACGGGCCAATCTTTCACCTCTCCAGGCACGGCCACTAATCATCCCCTGGAATCCGCTGCTCTTCGTTTCACAAACAACTTCTTCGACAGCTGATAACTACACGTGTGACCAGGTTTTCCTCACAACCGCCTCTTTATCCCCTTTGACTGAACATTCGTAACTTTTGTCATCTGAGTTCAATGTATCTCACAAAGTATCGGTTCTTATCTCGCCCACCCTCTTTATTTAATTCGAACTAGTTGATTCATGACCAATAAAAATTCGACTTTTTATTCTTTCATTCTTTTTGTCTTTTCTCAGCTAAAAAATATCCATCTATCAATTTCAATAAAGTAGTAAGTTCAGTCATGAAGAAGCTGCTTAAACTAAGCGGATTTCTCAGCATCTCAGTTAATGAGTGTTTTTATATGAACTTACGAAGTCATATAAAACCCAACTGCTAATGTAACGAAATTTTGCTCAACAACTAACTCAGCCTTTTATTTTACATTTAGAGCGACATGTCAAATTTCAAGAATAGCACAACATATCCATAACTAGTTGTGGCTTCTGAAAAGTTTAATTTAAATTGCTTGTTCAGGTGAACCCCCGCTCTTAATTTTTTAAATCTCATTAAAAATGTATCGCTGTTAAAAGCATGAAATTCTTTACTGAAATGTGAGCTCAGTAATTCTAGATTAGGTATAAGCAAATCAGTAATATACTGGATTAGGTGACGGAATTTACATGGTACCCTACATGTGTCCAGAAAAATTAAAAGTTCCTTCTGTTTATGCCAAACTGAATTCAATAGACTATTTAAATTATTATTTAAAATGTTATTGAAATTAGAAAAAAATAATAGGTATCATTTTAGTATTAGTTGCATTTTTCAAAAAACTTTATTTATTCTAAAGACTTCATTTTTACAGAAAGTTCATAGAAACCTGATATTAAACATTAAAATACAGCAGCATTTTGTATAATTTTATTATAAAATTTAATTTACATCAATATAATTTAAATATATTTCTGAAGATTAGAAAATTTGTTTAATAAGGTTGCGAGTTAAGTTTTCAAGCTAATTTAAACCGTTCTCCAGTAGCAATTTTTTCCTAAAAGTAATGAATGAATCAAGGCACAGCTTTAAAAACATTAATTTATGACTACATAAATATTCAGAAAATTCCCAATGTTATTAGTATAGTTTATGTTCACGTAGGCTTCGACGGTCGTCTGATGTATTTACCGTTTCTTCGTCCGGGTTGGACCGTGTCAAGTTTTTGATATTTGCCGAGCCTTCGCACATCATGTGATCACACGATGTGCGAAAGCTCGGCAAATATCAAAAACTTGACACGGTCCAACCCGGGAGAAGAAACGGTAAAGTATAGTTTATGTAAAATTCAATTCTAAGTTATTTAACGAGAGAGAGATGAGAGTTGGGGCACTAGGTTAGCACTGTGGATCCGTTATGGTCTCGCTAACCTGACACTGCGGGTTCAAATCCCGCCCATGACAAACGTTGTCGGTAAATAACAGCTTGTCCTGAGCCATGGGTGTTTAGAATGGGATGGCTACCCCTAGATAGCCCCTCCCTCCGTGACCCTAAGTGGAAAGAGAGAGAGAGACGAGAGAGATTTGGAAGAATTAGTGGTTGACCACCTTCACCAACTCCTGGTAGAGATGATTTTGCAGAGAGAACTCTCGGAGAGTTAAAAGTGAAAATCTACTATTCCGTAACTTAGATTTACAGCTAAAATAGGAATTTTGTGTATGTGTGTGAGTTAACTACGTATTTGGCACAAGCACATATATCTGAGTTAGACTACTGCCATAACAGCGGGGGGTGAGTGATATAAGATCATACTAGGTGTGAAAAAATAAAATAAAAATAAGGTTTTTATAGGCAACAACCCTGATCTAAATGCAGGAGCTCTAAATATTTCTTAGCCACCTTTAATGAGTTTAAGGGTATTTTACAAGATTTTATGTTATCGTCATAGGGGGGAGTGATTTTATTTTTATTTTTCTAGAATGAAAATAAAATTTATTCGTTCCGGTAGTTTATTTTTCTATGAAATAAAATGAAGTGTAAAATCTACTATACCTGAGCTACTATACTATGACTGGAAGTCCTATCCTTGTTAATGAGAAGGGCTGATTAACATTCGACATCGTGAGGCGGATACGCTGAGGTGTGGTGGTGTAAGAGTGGCGCCAATACGTGACATTGGCTTCCTATAGGGGTGAATTCCATTACGTCTACGTGTGCGTGTCTGTGTGGGCTTTCACCCTCCGCAGAGGGCACTGGTTCACTCCCGTCTTGTAGTTTTTCCGCCCTACCCCTTCAGCTGTCAAGATCCCATAGTGCCACACACCCTGGAGAAAGTCACCTGTGATAGCTCCTCCGGCTGTAGGAACCTCTCGAGGAAAAGAGTTCTTTCGCTAGCCTTCACGCATCACACTTTTACCGAATTTTCACGGCTATTAACCATAAATAGTTAAACTAATAAATAACAAATAGATTCTTTTTTTTAATCTGCAATTCGGTATAAAATATCATAAATCCCTTCCGAAAAAATAAAATATGCCGATGAATCCATCGTAAATATTATTAGATGATTTTAGTTGGGGTTCGGTCAAGGTAGATCCAAAAAAAAAAAAAATACAAATTTTAAAAAGTGTATTTTTCCAGAATAAAATAGTCAAATTTGAATTACAGTTTAGGTATGCTTTCAGGAAGGTTTACTAATGACTGAAATGAGAATTTAATATTCTTAATGTCATCAACAAGTAATTGGTTATATTGGAGAGGTAGAAGGCACTACAATACAGGGGTGTAACAGTGCCCTTTTTACAAGGTAAAATCTCACCCTTCACAAAAAAGTGTGTACAAACACACACACGCACACACACACCTTGAAAATTTTCTCAGACATACACGCAGTATATGAATATTGTTTCATACATAAATTTTCGAAAAATGTCTGCATTTAAGAATATGAGAAAGAAAGATGGGGTTAAAGACAACTGATGTCCTCAGGGCTGTCAGTGCTAAAAGCATTTTGTTATTGATGAAAGCCCCATAACTTTTGTATCTTACCTAATCATATTTTAAACGTAGATTTTATATGATTTTTTTTCCAATTAATTATATAATTATTAGAGTATTTATTTTATGGATACGATAGGTTAACCATAAAGCATTTTACAAGGTAAACGTGAACCTTGACAGTCCAGGTTAAGTGAGCGGTTTTATTTATATGATAGGACTATTTCAATAATACGTGATATATGAACTATGAACATATGAACATATTTGTATTCTTAGTCGGACTAGAGTCAGCTTCAGTGAATATACATTTGCAAGTAAATTTAGTGTCCTACTGGCCAGATATATACAACAGTAAGTTTTACCTGCCTAGCCACTAGAGGCACAGAGTGTGGGAGATTTATTTATGATAATTCTATAATTTATAGGAAGCTAGTCCCATCTAGATAATATGAAATACAGATTTTATAGAAACATATAGTTTTGTAGCATTATCTAATTAAAATAAATGTAATCCATTCACTAGTGAATACAATTAGTTAACCCATAGCATATCCTGGCAAGAGTAGTCTGGTCTTAATAGATCTAATGACAATAACAGAATCAGACTCATGTAGAAACAGACTCACAGCCCACTGTATTTTGGTCCTCAAAAGTAACGAAGATCTTCTGACTGAAATCTTTACATAATTGATATCGTATGACGATAATTATGTGGAAAAAGAAATCTGCCCAGTATACTGAGATGTAAGAACCATTAGGAGAAACATTCCAGTGGGGGCTGATTTGCTGGAGAGACTTGCTGGAGCGCACTTCCTGACTGGACCTTCCTGGTCACTGATTGGGGTGAGGTTCCAGAACTGGTTACTCTCAACCCCTCTCTTGTTCAACAAACCCTTTCCAATTAATTGCCCTACAGTCTCGTTTATTTCTTTTTGTTCTTTAGTTTCTCCTTAAACTAATTCTAATTAATAAAGCCCCGGCAGCTCTCTATTTTTATCCTTCCATTACAAATGCAGATTTAATCATTTCTTAAATCTAGTAAGTACCTGTTATACTATTAAGTTAAAGTAATAAATCCATGCTTTAAAGCTAAGTAAACCGAAAATATTTTTCCTAAATGTTTATTGAGAGACTACTTTGATTTTATGACACAAAAGTTTAATTTCTTTTGGCTAGCTCGGTTCAGAAGTGGAAGGGACTGCCGTAGAACTTTTTTTTGCCTTATAACATCCTTAATAATCTTCCACAATATTTTTTACTCATGACGAATTTATATATCATTAACGACAGAATATTAATTTTTTTTTATATGAATTACATTGTTTTGCTTTGCATAATAAACTTATAATGCAATAATGTTCACAATTTCTCTATAGAGTTCCTTCTGACTAACACATTCTCATACCAGAAGAAAACGGGATTAAATATCAACCAGGCTCCTTGAAAATAGGACTATTTAATAGTTTAATTCTTTAATAATATTCACAACTATCTTCGCTATCTTAATAAGTAAGGTTCGAGTCATACCCTAGACAGACTTTTATTAAGAGATAAAAGCCCGTCCTAAACTATAGGTGCTTAAATAAGAGTGGTTGCCTATAGATAGCCGCTTCGACTATGATCCTATGAGGTTAAACGAACTGTTTGTGTGAGTGTGTATATGTATATATGCGTGCGTGAAATTAACTATTTTTTGTTTAGTGTTTATCTTATAACTATATTAAACATAGTTATGAAAAGTCATATAAAATTTCTACCACTCTCTCGGCTTCTATGCACGATATTGTGTGTGTGTTTTTGTGTAAAAGAGAGAGAGAGAGAGTGAAACATTGTGACCGAAAAGTCGTATTGATACGACAATTTCTAAATTGCATCTGGATCAGTACGACTTTAAAAAAAAAAAAAAAATCTAAGATTTGTTGGAAAACAATGTTCAATTAAGAAAATTAGTGAGTAATTGCTTATGTGATGAATATTAACTGCGGCTGCCAGTTAATAACTAACTCCAATAAATATTCTATTTGGTTGTGATTTTTTATCCAACGTAAATTTTAAACAATTAATGAGAGGGAATAGAATAAAAAAATATATCTGTCCCAGCCAGGAATCGAACCTGGATCTCCTGCCATCCGGGCCGGTGCATTTGCCATTGTTTAACTCCAATAAATTTCATTTGGAAAATGTTATCCACTTTAGTAAAAATAAACCGACATAAGCCGTTTATTTTGTAGTATATATCCTCTATGTCCGTTTTAGCCCTCCACTCAAGGTTTTCTGGCATTACTATTGGCACAACCTTTCCAGATACGCTTGCAATTATCCAATTTTCAAGATTACCTAAGTAATAATCTCACTGAAGGGAGCTAAGCCTATCTATAAGCCAGAGATAAATTGATCATGGCACAACTGAGAGGCTAACGACTTTGTCCCAATAAAACTCGCGGACGTCTTTAATCGTCCTCGATGATTTGATCCCCGTGCGTATTTTCCGACATTTAGCGCATTTCGCAATATTTTCTTTAGGTCAGTAGTACTAATTGGGAGTAAGATGATTGAGGTGATCTCTCACATGAGCTACATCGAGAAATTTCTCTTTCTATATCTCAATAACTATAGAATGTTTATGATTTACTTATCATCTCTCACGAAACGTATTGTCTTTTATGAAGGGTGTTGTTCTTGAAATTGTTCTTTCAGGAGGGGGAGGGGGCACTCTGTCCACCTAATTAAATGCCTACCATAACTGCTGGTTTTATGGATTTTGCTTAGCAATCAGGTCAGCCCTCTCATTCCCCAGTCTCCCACAGGGGCTTGGAAACCACTGGAAATAAATTTACCTCCTCTGCACTAGGTTATAAAGTCAAGGCATTTTTTATGATCTCTGAAACTAGTGTTTTTTCGGTCGAAAGTAGCTTGGATATCTGCATGAGAATCCACTAGCAATACCGATATCCTTGTTAGACCTTAGTGATAGAATGGTTGATCTCATTTCACTACCATTGCAGATATGGGATTCTGGATATGCATTGTATAAGAATAATTATACTATTTATACTATAATATAATTATTATACTATTTATAGGAATAATTATACTATTTATACTAACACATTCTCATATCATAAGAAAAGGTGATTAAATATCAACCAGGCTCTTTGAAAAGAGGACTANTAACAGTCAAAAAAGTATCTCATACAGTTTTGGTTTCTAAATTTGTAAAATAACCATAATAATAAAGACGTATGGGTGCATATGCAATGCTAATAACTTAGTATAACTTTGGTAATAAAGTACCCAAGAAAACAATTAAACAAGAAGATAGATAGATAGATTACCTTATAATTCTTATTATCCGTAAGAAATAATGTAAAAAAAAAATACAAAGTATGAAGTGTAAATCAAACATTTGCAAAATGGAGAAAAATGAACCATATAATATTAATAATATAAAATTAGCCGCTATACTATAATATTATAAAGAGTTTAATATCAAAACAGAAACATTTAACAGTCTGATGGAACACATTTCTAAGCAACTTCATTTACTAGAACGTAAAAAAGCTGAAACATTAAAAAAACATTTGAAATATTTTGAAATATAAATGAATATTCAAAGGAGAGTTATTTTGACTGTAGATATTATTATTAGATGATTTTAGTTGGGGTTCGGTCAAGGTAGATCCAAAAAAAAAATACAAATTAAAAAAAAAAGTGAATTTTTTAAAAAGATTATCTGCCAACGTTTTGGCTTACATTGTAAGCCNTCCTGTCCTTAAGTTCACATTTCTATGACTGACATTCACACTTCATGGAAATATGAACTTGGGGACAGGACGTCCCCTCTCGTCTTCATGGTAGCCTTGAAGATGGCTTACAATGTAAGCCGAAACGTTGGCAGATATCATTAAAAAAAATACACTTTTTTTTAATTTGTATTTTTTTTTTGGATGTACCTTGACCGAACCCCAACTAAAATCATCTACTAAAAAATTAATATTGTGTGGCCAAGGTTTTGCTTACTCTTTTTTTTTTTTTTTTTTTTTGTAAAAAGAAAGGCGACGTACAAAATATGTAAAATACATAAATACCAGAGAGGCCTAATTATTATCATTTTCGGAAATTATGTTAGCGCTGCATATCTTAGAGTTCCACCATTGAAAAATGACGGCCTACTCAGTACCAGAATTAATTTCAGTACTGGGATTATTTAGAGTTTCAACATGGAATGAGGAGGAAAACAACCTGCCTCAACCTATAAATGTGACCCCTAAAAAGAAATTTACTTCAAAAGTTTTGAATAATTCCTCAAGGACTCCCCTGTCCTTTGAACTTTCCAAAAACGTTCATGCTTAATAAAATTTTACCCAACTTATAACCAAGATAAAATAAATTTATTGGCTTTTGGAATTCTTAATTAAAAGATGTTTCAATAAATTCAAATTTAAAATTTTAATGATTTATAAAATATTTTTATAGTTAATTTTTTTTAACTTCTTTACTGAATACAATTACATTTTTGAATTTCACGAATATTTTTTACAAATGTATGAATTAGTTAAATAATAGATTGAGCAAAAAGGAACCTGGAGTATTCTTATTTGAAGGTTATTTGATTTGAATGAAACTCGCCAATCATATTTCCATGTTGCAATTCCAGACAAGGAGAAGCCGTCCAAGAAAAACGGACCAACTCTTTCTCTGTAAGGTAGAATAATATCTATGGCATTGTGAGGCCATGGAAGGCCACCAGATCCTCAGCCGAGGCAGTCCTTGGCAGGGAGACGAAATCATTTCTCCAGCGCCCCATGCACTTTCGCCTCCTCTTTCAGCTGCAGGGGTGCCGGATGTCGCACCGGATGACTCGCCAGCGCCTCGGCGCTCTGGAGTGGCCGAGCTCTTTGTGCCACGGCTCCTCCGGGGTTGTGCAACCTTGCCCTAGGCTTTCACCTCCGTGCTTTGCATACTCGAGCCCCGATATTTTTGTTGTCATTGGACGAGTGCTCATCGGAACCCTGGCTCTACAGTGGCCCTCTCACTCCCCATACGGGGGTAGCTCTGAGCTCTGCCGTGCTCCAGGCCGGGCTGTTCCTCGCCACATTCTCAGAATGAAATCTGACAGTGCCTTTCACTCGGGAACCTCGAAATGCACGCTGTCAGCTATTTCTATCTAATTGGGGCTCTAGATGGGAACATAAATAAGCACTTGGAAATCATGCAGATAACTCTAATATGGTTAGATTCAAACGCACGAAGATTAAAAAAAAAAAGCGGATAAAACCTAGAAGAACCTGAATTTACAATCATCACACTTCTTACTATTGTTATATTAAAAATTATTATTCTTAGATTAATCCATGGCTCATTTATATATAAATAAAAGCTTGCCCTGGACGGGATTCGAACCCGCAGTGCCAGGATTGCGAGACCCGAACGGATCCCCTGAGCTACTCTGGCGCCCCAACATTTTCTTAAACAACTCCAAGATGGTCGAATTATAGAGTCGAATAGACTAAGTGAGATATTGTAAAACTAGACTATTTTCATGAATTCGTTTTTGATAATTTCAGGTGATAAATTGGCCGATTTTTACAAAACGTTGAATAATTTCTTTAATTGTTGAAATCGTTTAAAGGGAGATCAAAATTTGCAATCGTAATACCAACGTTATGAAAAAGTTACCAGTGTAATGAAAAGTTTATGTAATGTAATGATATAAACATATTTCTGTAATTATATGTATATATTTAGAAAAAAAAACACTTATAAAGAAGGACCTTTAAAAATATAAATACGAGTGTTGAATGGATTAAATTTTTTTAAATATATAAAGATATAATCAGAATTCAGCATTTTTCCTTCTACTATAAAAATTTTTAAAAGGGTTTGTTTTTATTTATAATCAGATCAGGAGTTGGGCCTGTTTAAAGTTAGGCCAAAACCTTAAAAAATGTAGAAAATTTAATTTTCTAACATTTTTATAGTACATTAGTTTTAGTAATAAGCAGGATAGAAAGATATTTGATAATAACATTGATGTTTATGGTTTGGACACATTTCCCGGCAGGTCAGTCATGTTCTGATCAGCGTTTTCTAAAGTTCTTCGCTCTTGAGATGTAATCATTACACTCTTATATAAGCCCATCTTTAATGAAATATGGGAAATTTTATTAGCTTACATAAATCCTACATGACGGAGCCAATGTTTCTATTTCACGGAACATTTTAGAAGAATTCTTAAGTTTTTTACGCAAACATAGACTACATTCTGAGAAAAAAATATTAATGTGGAACAAGAATACATACAAAATACACACAAACATTCCATCACGATATTTTTTAACATGTATTCCATATATTCTACGTCTGATTTTGACGTTAATTTTATAAAAGAAAGAAATCAATGTAAGGTTTTACAAATAGAGAGGAGAAAATTAATCCTTACTAATGCAATCTGATATACTAATTTTAAATTTTCTATGACTTGTATTTCTTAAAAGTTTCATAGATCATAAATGTATTGTTGTCTACGATTTTCCATTGCACTTAAAATTAATGAGATTTCGGTTTTTCAATTACTTTCCCACTAGAGCTTCCAGTATGAAGAAATATGCTGAAATAATGCATTTATTTTCATTTTGATTTTTTTAAATTGTAGTAAGTAGATCACAAACAGATTTAAAATAAATAAATTTCTCGAGGTCCAAAGCTTAATATAGAAATAAAATGTTACTAGTAGGTATGGTTAATGCATGTTAAAAATAGTAAGTAGGGATACTTGTAAAATAACGTTAAATGTAGTAATTAAGTGAATTCAGTTTACGGTTATCAGCTACAAAGTAGATACGACGTTAGTCGTGTTCATTAGCGGCTCTAGAACTCTTGAACCTGAAGAAGACAATACTCTTGGGAAGGAGTCGTCGGTCAAAGGGACAGCGTCTTGGTCTTCTTCAGGCGAACAGTCCTCTCTCCTTGCGTAACCTACACACTCCGAACGGACGTAGAAAGGCGAGAGAAGGGCCCAAGGTAACACACTACGCATCCGCTACGGTATAGGGACGAACCCCAACCACTACCCAACTAACCTTCATTTACATAGTGTTAAGCTGGGATTCAGTTGAAATGTGTCTACTCCCCATATGGATCTCCATATATTTTATCCAGATATTGCGTCAGGTTGGTGGGGCAAAAATCACCCAAAAAGTAAATGAAAAGTAAAATAGCTAAGTGTGTTTGTACATAATACCCAGTCTCTCAGTAATGAAATGTTCATACAACCTTCCTCTCCCGTAAATTTTGTAAACAAGCTTGTAACTCCATCTCTTCTGAAAGTTACAAATAGATATTTCTTACAAGAAATAACTTTTCGAAATATAATTTTTTGCCTTATTCTTCCAATTAGTAGCACTCTCATAGTGCCAAGTATTGCTGCTACTTCCTTATTTTAGGACTTCATAATTCAAGTTTTATTAAAAAATGAAAAAGTGAGGGATATTCAGCTGTTTACTAGTTGTCAGCATTAACTAATTCTGAAATCTTTCTTTGAAATTCTTCATTAAATGTAACTGTATTCCGCATTTTATTCATTTTGGTATTTTTTAAAAATCCTTTTTTAGTCCAATAAACCATATAATTATCTCTCCTATCACCATCCTGTTGATTTTCTCACAATTCTATCAAAAACATTTGGAAAAATTAATAATAAAAGTATGTTTTCCCAGATCATCAGTCTAGATCCATCTCTGACCGTTCTATATCTCAACCAGTAAACCGTAACAAAGCTCTCTTGTAGTAAAAGTACTAAATGGCCGCCTTTCTGGAATTGTCCACATTTCCGCTCGTGTGTAGCGTAAGCGCTTTCTGTAAATACATAGGCGTTACCTTTCTAGTATATCTTTTTCTTATGATACGCTCCTATTATCCAACACATTTTTCCGGGGTCGACAAGGATTTCACCACTCTCTTTACTGCCCTATAGAAGCTGGAGTTCCTCAGGGCAGGGGTTCTGGAACTATTCTTTATATTTACTTGTGATATCATTACTCTTCTCTCACTTTTGATGACCACATGACCATTACATCGTCCGATACAAAACCCTCTGTTGTTTTAGGTACACTCCAAGCACATCTAACCCCATGGATGATTGGTTTAAAAGCGGCATTTCTAAGTGAATAACAGCAAGTCACTTTCACACGACGAACAAAGTTTCCTCACTATATATCATTCAGACAAATACACATTGCGCAGTCTAACTCAGTAAGGTTCCTGGACTCCTGTTTCGACCTGGGACTAACATGGAAAGAAATCATTAGAAAGGAAAGGAAAGAGGGTTAAGGATAAAGGTTAAGCTGGGGTATCTTATTATTCACTGCTCAAATGTTTTTGGCCTTAATGGACCATCCTCAGGCGCAATATGGCCGCTACAATCTCGGAGCGCGGGCAAGAGTCAGTAAGAACTGTCCAGGGTAAAATGTTAACTGCTATTCTAACTATTCACAATAAGAACAACTCCACAATGATTGTACTTATATTGGACCTGAAGAGAAAAGATATATGTGTGTGTGTTTTTGTACAAATGTACATATCACTTTTTTGTCTGTTTTTTTGATATAATGAAACCTAATTCTATATTAGAAATCTACAAACTAAGTACTAGTTTGTCGTCAATCTTAAATCGATAGATTTGGTCTATGAGAAGAAGTAGCATGAATTGAAATCTTAATTAAGAAAAGTTAATATTTTAGCTATTACAACTGCTACGAAATACTTATCAAGTATAAAAGATGTCAAAAGTAATTTTCTAAATTTATTCTACAGATTTATTTATTCTAGATCTATAATGTAAATGTTATTCATGAATTTATCTAAGTGGGAGAGTGCACTAGTTTTTTAAAATTCTATGAACGCAAAATTGGGTATTTCAGCATATTGAATTATTCAATCTCGAATTATTTAATACTTAATTTAAATAAAGAAACAAAAATTTAATAAATAAATTTGATATTTCATAGTAAGTATTTTAGTGAATTTTTTGTTTGAAGCTTCAATCTTTATTTTTGGGTAAAACATATATTTAATTAATGGATAATTTGTTAACTTTAAAATTTTTTACGATAAACTAACAGTGAAGAGAATTTATAATTTAACTAAGAAGATTGAGAGAAAATGTTTTTAATGAAGTGTCGAGTTTTTTGATAACCCCATTCTTAATGATGAGATTTAACTTATTAACAGAAAGTATTTTAATTAGTTATTATTATTTTATTTGCAATTTTTTTAACGAAAAAATAAAATATAAATCAGATGGACAACTTATTTGGTAATTTGGTATTTAAAAAAAAAAGAAGAAATAGGACAGAGAAAAAGGAAAAAGATAAATTGGATTTTATCGTTAAGGATTTACAAATTAGTACCCTACTCTACCCTACTCTCATGAATGTAAATGGTTGGGTAGGAAATAATAATAACAATGAAACAAATTGAATACACTCTACGAGCTGATTATATGGGATGTTTTAATAAAAACTAGAATCACTAGAGTGAAAGAAGAATAATTAGGCAAGTCCTGCATTTCTGGATAAAGTTCATTGATTTCAATGTACTATTGGTTATTTAAAAATTACTTTTTTTAATTACACATGCAATCTTTCTTTCTTACTTTAAAAAAATTAAACCTTACTTTTCTACTGTAGCCCCAATTAATTGTATACTGTATTCTAACTGATTCAGGTTTCGTTTTAATCTGATTAGTTTTTATTTAAAATTTATTACAATAAAACATTATATATATCGAAATATAGTGAATAAATATGAATGTATGATATAAATAACAAACATGCACCCATATAGAAACTAAACATTCAGCAAACTCCATCACAAACATTTATTCAAAAGATTTTAGATATTTTAAACAAGTCTCAGGGGTTTTAGAGCATATTTATTGTTTGAAAAATAAAAAAATATCCTTTTGGTTTGAAGCATGGACTGGGATAAGGACCCTTACGAAATAGGAGAACTGTCAGCGTCTGTCACAAATGAGAGACGTACAAATAGATTTAGACACCTCTGTGATATTGCGTCTGCGGTTTTGTCATGACAGTAGTCCCAGGGCGCCGAGTGATTGGTGGTTTGACAGATCCTGGCGTACGGGCTTGGACCTCTTGACATACTTCCTCCCCCTTTCTGAGCGGCGTGACTTTGGGGGCGAATCTCCCAGCGCCGTTTGTCTTCCAGGCGCCTGGGCATGTCTCCAACGAGCACTCGCTGATCGCAGTAACTGATTCGCAATCTCCACCTCGTTATCCGGCTGTAGCACTGGGCGGCAAACCTTTCAGTGCTCGCTCAGACAAGTCGGCCAAAAACTGCCCTCACTTTTTTCCACCTTCCTCATATCATCCTAAACCGGTATATATATAATGANTGTTTGCGTACGGTGTTAAAGAGCACTAAGAGCCAAACATTCTAGTGCCAAGAATTTTAGTAAATCAGTATGCACTCATATAGGTCAACCATATTTAAAAAAATATTATATTATATCTGATTCATTCAACCAAGCCCATAACGTAATCTTAAAACATGCGCCTTTGTTGGTATTACAATTCATAGCGCAAGTACATTCAACTGCAGATGATGTCAGCAGATAAATTAACTTGAATTGAATTATTTTAATTTAATTATAAATTTTACAAATTTAATGGTGTTAATTAATTTAATAATTTATTGATTCAATAATTATTGACACTGTATTAATCAATTAAAATATAAACAAAATAATTAATGCTCAATTATTATTGTTATGTTAAGCATAAATGGATTTGTGCACAATTTTTTTCATTGAAATGAATGGAATGTAAGAGCCTCTGTAAAAAATTGTATACATATATTTTTAGGAAACATAAGTGCATATTGGCCGAGTATAATACGGCAAATGGGGGGCTGATATTATGAAAGAATGTCAAACGTTTGTTTTTACCCATGTGAGCAGTTCGTTTTAGATTTAAAAAACAAATAAATAACAACTATTATAGTAATTATAAATTGCGCCAACATCCCTGAAGTTTTCATTTCCTTAAATCATCGTATTGAATGTTCTCCACGTTTTTTAGATACTTGCAGGAACATGAATTTCATATATCTGAAGGAATGATATTGCTTCTGAATCGAGCCGCAAAGTAAACGTAGAAACAGGTTCTCACAGTGTTCATTCGATGGGATGTATTCGCTCATCAGATATTCGTATCCCTTCAAAATTACCTTCGTAGGGGAAACGCACATATCACATGGCTTTGATAAGCCATTGTTATCATAGGCAGCCTCTCGGGGGTTGCGCAATCTTTGCGAGCCAGTTTTTGCAGTATCAGCTGTGATACACGTTCTACTTATAGTAGATATGTTCAAGTCGATGTTACGGAGGGACAGGATGCCGCCGGCTCGACTGCGAGTGCCCAAGAAAATGTTAAAGAGAGAAAAAAAAAAAGTTGAGTACACGAGAGGGCCTTTGGCAAATAAATATTAAATAGCCAGCTGGTTCCATTTAATAAGCGGAAACTAACTTCCTTTGGAGTTTGTATGGAAAAAGCTGTCGGTTACATAAGAAAAGCGGTTTGCCCACGACTGGAAAAACATATCCTACTTCGCAATTCATTCTTAGTACGATCCTCCAGTTTCCTGCTCCTATCCTAATTAGTGCACTCTTATATTCTATCCACAATCACCTTGCTTAAGCTGCTGGGATGTAAGAAAATATAAATTAATGAAGCTCAAATTTAATTTACTACTTATTTGTTTGTGCTATATATGATCGTCATGCACTAATTAGTAAGGAATTTGTGGAATAATAAAGGTTGGAGTAAATAGATAGTACCATTGGTTACATCAGGGAAGAAAGTAAGTTACATATCAGTATTCACTAAAAAAATTTACACATTTAAATTCTTTACCAATGCTTGTTTACATTCATATAAGTTTTCCTCTTAACCATTATTCTATTATGTATTTTTACATGTTATTACTATTATGTCAGTAAGTATTTGAAGAGCAATTTAAAAATTTTCGAAATTGAAACAAATTGGTTTTACAAATATCAGTATTATCATCAAGCAATACCTCAAAACTAAAATTCTGCCTTACAAATTTAGAAAATTACAAATCATCAGATTTAATATTTATTTTAATTTAAAATTTTAGTGACTTCCGAAGATATTAAAATAACGCTCATGATAAAGCATTGAATTATTTCAATATATTTTTCGATCCTGTCTCCATACCAAACATGATAATTGCAAATTCTCTCTCTCTCTCTCTCTCTCTCTCTCTCTC
>KZ818930.1:37837-49247 GCA_000696205.2 Oncopeltus fasciatus | reverse complement strand
ATTATTATTATTATTATTTATATGTAACGAACTAGACTTTCGGAATTATACTTGATTATAGAATTTTCTATTAACTTATTGATTTTTTTTTCTTTGATGAAGGTCAACACTTCTAATAATATTTTAAAATCTTTTTTTATGGAGTAATGAAAAATTTTAGCTCAAAATAACTGTAAGAAATGTATGATTTTTTGTAAGAATGTTTATAGAACTTGAAGAAGATACATTTCTTTCTTAATTTATTTTAAAAATCGTGAGTGTTTACCTTGAAAATTTGAATTAGAATTTACCTAGACTAATAATTAAACTGAAATCGGTCTTGATGTTAATTAACATCTTTAAGTTATATAAAATACTGTTGTCTGAGTTCAATTATTTATTGTAACCCTAAATGAAATAGACTAGAAAACCAACTTATGACCTCAAGTGGCCTTCTTAAAGACTTTTTTCTTGACAGTCATTAAAGTCCAGTATTAATTTTTTAAAAATTGAAAATTAAATATTAAACTGAATGTGAGAAAAGCTTTACCACGAATATTTTTATGCTTATGCCTTTTCTGTATGTACCAATCTCTCTACTTCGCGTGTCTTCAAATATTCATATCGAAACATACCATATAACATATATTAAATTCTAACGTGTTCAAAATGACCGTGATTACCACAGAAGATGTGGGATGTGGGTATCGGTCACAGGAGACAATAACCAGACTATAATGCCGACAGCTTCAGAAATAATTAAATATTCCGAAACTGTCGGCATTATAGTCTGGTTTTTTTACTCCTATGACCAACACCCACCTACTCTATTTAATACCAAATATAAGAACCAAAATACCAAATTTTATATGAAAAAACTGTGCAAAAAGAGATAATATCATATTTAATAATTGCAGTCATAGTTTTTAGCTCCTTCCTTTTCTTTGAAATTTATATTATTAATTCTAAATAACATTTCGGGGAGATTAACCTTTAATTATTGTTTGTCTTATCCCCATTACTCCTCTACTTGCTGCAATTTATTTTCGAAAACACTGTTATTTTCTTACAAAAGATTATGATATATATAAATAAAGTATAACCTTTTGGCATTTTGTGCGTCTATTGAAATGGTATTGTTCTAATCACAAGATTCTTGTTTTAGACAGAAACACAATAACTTCAAACACTTCATTCTAAATAATATGTATCATTTGCTTACAGTCATAGCTTTGAAAAAGATTGAAAGTAGCTTTTCTATCCTTCGGCCGTGTAAGTTTCTAATTGACCACGAGTAATGGGGTCATCATTACGTAGATTATTCATTGAAAGATGACACTGAGATGTCCTGGATCTTGAATCCAATTTACGTCACGTGAAAACCATATGAAGTGGTGCTTCAGACCGCCAACACTATGACATCACAATGTTAAAGTTTCCTCGTGAGACGAACTTCAAAACGGATTTACACCTGAAATACGCCAAACTAGATCGGAGAACACTCAGTAATACCGCCAGGATTCTGCTCGCTCGTTTCTGGTATATGTAGAAAACAGTCATTGACTAGAGCAGGCATTGACTAGAGCAGGCATTGACTAGAGTGAACTATTTAACTTTAAAATGTGATGCTCTCTCTGGACTTCATTAATTCCTTTCTCTCGTGCTCTAAGCCTTCAGAGGGTGAGGGTGAATTTGTATATTGCATAATTAATAATTCAACGCTGTTCAGGATTCTAGCATATTATTATATTCTCTTATAATTTCCGCGATTAAACCCGAAACGAAATAATAATAGCGCAAGTTTTGTTTTTTATTATGTCTGTATGAAATTAATATTTTACGAAAGTGGGTTCTTAATAAAACTCTCAGTTCCAAATAAAATTAAAGCAGCAAAGCATGGGTATAATAAAACCTCTTAAAATTTTTAAACGTTTTATTAAGACGAAAAATCTGTAAATGTATTTTTGAAAAGAGGCATATAGCACGTCCATGGAAATAAATTAGCTTTTGCTCAAGTTTCTTATTTTAGGGGAGATACACAATAACTTCAAACACCTCATTCTTATTGATATGTGTCATTTGCTTACAGCATATCTTTGAAAAGATTAAAAATCAGGAGAATCAGAAAAATCAATTTTAGTCTTCTGATCATAGATATTTTGCCGATCGGTTTATATTTCTAAGAGAATCTTATTTTTTCCACTAAATTTTGTAAGATTCATTAGGTTATGGAATTGCAATTAATTTATATTAATATTATGTTCTTGATTAAGTGATACATAATAGGGAACTTATCACTTTATTAAATAATTACGTATTTAACTTACAAAATATATATTTAACTTTAAATAGGTTTAATTTGTATTTTAATTTTCGAAAAATATATAGATTATCTTCCACTACAATTATAAAACTCATTAATTTCATATTTATACTAGTTATTAATTAATGAATTTGTAAATATCATTTAATGGGATGGAGAAATAAATTTGTATGCTAGAACTCTGTTTAGTTAGTTTTAAAATTAATTATGTTAATTGAAAATTCAATGTAATAGCATATGCCTAAAGAAGTTGCATTTCTAATCGTTATAGCTTAAAAAAAAAATAATAAAAAAAAAGCAATAAAGTTACGATTTTGTTTCAATTTTTTAAGTATTCGCTAATGTTTCGGCTTGCATTGTAAACTTCAAGGCTATCATGGGAGCGAGAAAGGAGTTTTTGCATGAATAAACACTGCAGTTCTGAAAATATTTTCATTTTAAGAACTTCTCCCTTTTCGTTCTTATAACAAAAGGTAATGCAAACCGAAATCTTGGAGAAGAACAATTTAAAAAATGCTAATTTGAAGACATTTTTTTTTAAAATCAACTTTTGCAATGAAATGTCACATCATTTCAGAAATATCATTACTTATATATAAATACAAGTATATATANAGAAATATTGACATAACGACATTACGGAGTTATTTACTTCTAGATAAGTATTCCAAAGAAATAATTGTACTCTAATCTGTAGTTAGCTGAGAGAATTTCCCCAGGAGGATCTAGGGGTCGCTTTCCGGGGTGATAAGCCCCCGCTGTTGTTGCGTCAGAGGAAATCCGCCCCCCCCCACCCCTTAGAGGTTCCTTACTTCCCTGAGTCGAACGGTGGACGACAATGGGTGAGAGAGGTTTCAGGCCAGGTTCGCCAGATCTGGGTCCGCCACTCACTTCCACTCAGGACTTCGCCTGTCTCTTCCACTGTTTCATACCCCCCCCCCACCTCCTTCTCCTCCACCATCACAAGTATGATGGTCTTAAATAAAGCATACCGACCCGCAGACGTAAAGTATATTTCCACGTGTTGAATATCTACTAGATCAGATTTTTTCGTCATTTTAACAATCCTTAGTATATAATTGTTAGGAAAGCATGTTTTACAACTATTATTTATTAAAAGTTTTTTCACATCTATAAAAACAATGCGAATTTTGTAAAATTTATTATTCGGTCTACCTTAAAAAAAACCCTCTCTGTCAATCTTATTCAGGCAATAAGAAATTCATCCAATGGTTAGAATGAAAATGTTAAATATTGAATTTTGTATCCTAAATCTAAAAATTACATATATGTTTCAGCTCTAAGAATAGAAGAGATTTTTTGTAAAGTTTAGGTTCCATACACTCAGATAATGAAGTCTGCTCTCTGCTAAAATGCAGGACATGTCCTAAAAGTAGAATCCGACGGCCTACGGATGAATTACCTCCATTGAAAGGTCCTGTAATGAATTTCAGCTTGCGACGTCAATGAGATGTAAGATTTGACACTAGTCTATCCTGGTGAAGAAGCAAGGAGCTTGTGGCTGGTCCTCTGCACATACACTCCAGCATCCTTGGGGTCTGTCTGGGGTTGGGTGGAAGATGTTACGGCTGAGGGGCTGTTACGAAATGAAGCCGCTCCCAGGAGGCGGCCGTAAGAACCGCAGATTGGATTGAGTTCGGAGGTCAGGAGAGTGTGCCGGTCTTCATTACGGGCACTTCCTCGTGGTGCAGAACAGACCTTCTAATGAATCCCTTATCTGCCCTTCCTTCAAGAAAGAGTATCAAGTAGCTTCTCTGACTTGAACTTGAACTTTTTTTTTTTGTAATGTGCATTTCTTCTTTTAACAGATAACAAAGTACATTGGTTTCCTAAAATCAGAAACGGTGAAAATTATTCAACAGCGCTAATGGCCACTAGTAGTCGATGTGCAATAAAAAAAAATATACGTCAATTATTTATTTGATGACTTTTTTTTAAAACCTTTTGTTATATGCATTTTTTTACAGAACTATTTATTTAAAAAATGTTTTATATAAACAATATTGTATAAATATAAACTATATAAATTTGAATTCGTGCCTTTGAGGTATATTAAAAGCTGAGGTAGGAAAAGGCAGGATGGAAAAATGACGATGACTGAGTAATAATAAATATTCTATTCTATATATTTGTCAATAAAGAGCTAGCCCAAACTCGACAGATTAGCTGTCTCGAAATTATAGTTATTTTAGTGCATAACCTTTCTTATAATTTAAGCCCCTTAACATCCATGTTCATACCTATTTTTATGGGCCTTAGGCATAATCTATATTTAAAATTTTACAAAAATCTTTTCAGTACTTTTCGGTTTAGAGTTTNTTTAATTATCACACCTTCTACTGTCCGTCTTCATTGGTTTCTGCAAGCCATTCTCCGTTGGTGAGCACTTTCGGACATTGTCCATCTTCTTGGCCGAATGCATGTGTTCACTGTCACTGTCTGTGTTCAACTGCGTTTGCGTTCTGTGGGTTGGTCAGATGTGTTTGTTATATTTAACTAACGACAGACGCAGGTAACGCTGGTAGCGCTCAGTTTGAGATGGTAGATTCCCACCAGGGCAAAGATGAGCTCCACCTCCTCAGAAGCTGCAGAGGATAGCAGATTCAAGTGGGGGTGGACATTGCAGTGTTCCAACACGGGTGAAAGGTGATGTCGTATGGGCTAGCGAGAGTTGGACCAAGCCTGCCCGCGCGATAATTACTACTACACCTTCGTAAGGATACAGTCTCCTTGCCACGTACACCACAACCCACTCGTATTACTTCAATTTTTACCCTTGATATTGCTTCATTCTCCCCGTTGGGTATTTCATAATTCGGATAACATGATATTTTGAAATATTCAAATTTTTGCGGAAATATTTTTCTAATAATTTTCTATTAATTAGCTGCCGAACATTTTTATGAGTGTTTAATGTAAAAATTTACGAGTAACAAGTTTTTAGAGTCAGGAGACTAGTTACTGATAGCGCCTTCCACTGTAATCTTAAGAGGTTGAATAGGTGTCTTAGAAACAAGTAATTTCTTTATTGTAAAAATTTAGAACCACTTTTTCCTTGTTAAAATCTCAATGAGGTAGAATTATATTGTAAAATGCAAGTATAGTTCGGATACGTTTTAAAATGGTTCGAGATGTTCTGTTTGAGGGAGCCAAATAGCCTCTAAAGAAACGAGAACTCCTAAGCTAAAAATGGATAGCATAGAGGCCCGGCAAGCAGGAGATCCAGGTTCGATTCCTGGCTGGGACAGATAGATTTTTTTATTCTATTCCCTCTCATTAATTGTTTAAAATTTACGTGGGATAAAAATACCACAACCAAATAAAATATATATTTTAGTTTAGTGTAGATACTAAAGGCAGGATAGTTTTGTGTGACTCAACAAATATTTGTTTAATGGTAAAATATCGTAAAAGATAAAATTATAATTTATGAGGTTTACACGGCATGGATAGTTCAAATTTAAATATTCAACCGCAAAACTAAGTAATAAGCTTGCGTGAAGACTTAATCTCTAATATAAAAAATATGCGAGAGAAATATTGACATAACGACATTACGGAGTTATTTACTTCTAGATAAGTATTCCAAAGAAATAATTGTACTCTAATCTGTAGTTAGCTGAGAGAATTTCCCCAGGAGGATCTAGGGGTCGCTTTCCGGGGTGATAAGCCCCCGCTGTTGTTGCGTCAGAGGAAATCCGCCCCCCCCCACCCCTTAGAGGTTCCTTACTTCCCTGAGTCGAACGGTGGACGACAATGGGTGAGAGAGGTTTCAGGCCAGGTTCGCCAGATCTGGGTCCGCCACTCACTTCCACTCAGGACTTCGCCTGTCTCTTCCACTGTTTCATACCCCCCCCCCACCTCCTTCTCCTCCACCATCACAAGTATGATGGTCTTAAATAAAGCATACCGACCCGCAGACGTAAAGTATATTTCCACGTGTTGAATATCTACTAGATCAGATTTTTTCGTCATTTTAACAATCCTTAGTATATAATTGTTAGGAAAGCATGTTTTACAACTATTATTTATTAAAAGTTTTTTCACATCTATAAAAACAATGCGAATTTTGTAAAATTTATTATTCGGTCTACCTTAAAAAAAACCCTCTCTGTCAATCTTATTCAGGCAATAAGAAATTCATCCAATGGTTAGAATTTTAACAAACATAATGAAAAAAACAACTGTGCAGTGTTACACTTTGTATCCAAGATATTGAACCTCGAGCTTTTATCTCAGGAGTCTTAGGGACCACAACCAGATCATCCCCTTTACATTTAAATGTCAACTGCCTGAATTTATAATTTAATTTCAAAGTTTTTGTCTACCTCCACGTCAGAAAAGTTGTTATATTCCATAAACTGCAGTTATATTTACAGAAACAAAAGATGAAATTAAGCAATGGCAGATAAATTTGTATTTGATGTAAGCGTTGTGAGTTGTGAATCTGGATAAGAATAATTCCGACCTTTGAGTGGAAGTCCCGAACAGATCATGAAGAGACTAGTCAGATTAGTTATCGGGTCGTTAGGCTGGATTCTCTGCCTACTACAAAATAGTCAAGTTTAGAGAAAAAAGCCTATTTTCGGATGTCGACTCGAAAGAAAATTCCGTACCGTTTCCTGTACGTTCGGTGGCACCGACTTGACCCCTGACTAGCTCAATGAAGATTTAAGACTTACTTGTGTGCGCACTCTGTCAGGGATCCATTTGGCCGAGAAGAGATCCTGTTCTGGGCCCTCCATCCCCGAATATCCTCCTGGCGAGATGCCTCTGTGGTCGGAGCGTACAGGTAAAATTTGGCACGTTTCCTGTCTGAGTCCGGAAAGACCTTTCACTCAAACTCCGTACCGCCTCCCGTGTTAATTTCCTACTCCAGGATTTTACTTCCGATGGAATGAAGCGTAGGTACTCAGTGAGCGTGGATCTCTCATAGGCAAGGTGATGGCATTTCCGGATAAAGGAAAACTGGTCTTATGCCATGGACATGTGTGCTACTATGAATTAGACTTCGATATATTTAATGATTTTTTTTTTTTTTAATAGCGTGTCAACCTTTGCTCATTAACGCTAGGGCGATATTTTTATGATCTTTAATGAATGCTATCAGTGAATATAACAATAATAAACCTTGCTTAATATGATTCTGTTCAATGTTTTTTTTTAGTTTAAAAAAAAAACTGAAGCAATACTTCTTTTCTTTTTAAATTGCCCATTAAACTATATTTCATTAGATATATTCATATATGTATTTTTGTTAAAGTTAAGATTATTAATCTAAGATGATTTTAGTTGGGGTTCGATCAAGTTAGATCCAGCAAACACAAATTTAAAAAATGTATTTTTTAATAAAGGATTATCTGCCAACGTTTCGGCTTACATTGTAAGCCATCTTCAGGGCTATCATGAAGATAAGANGAACCTAAATGTTAGATACATTATCATAGATCATACTAAACCTGAAAAAATACAACTCTCCCTCCAGAACTCAGTCTTTCCTGATTCCTGAAACAATCCTATCCCCGAAGCACCTTACAATCTTCCCCTCTTCCTATTACATCTGGGGTTCCACAGGGCTCTAGTATCACTGCCACCCTGTTCTCTGCCTATATTAATGACCTCAACCTTTCCATTAGACACTGTTCCTATCACATTTACGCAGATGATGCGCAAATTTACCTGTCTCCAGAAGAATTACAAACAGCCATCCAAAAAATCCAAGAAAACCTAAATATGTACTTGGGCTTTGACAAACAAGCTTTCTCTGAATGTCAAACAATCTCAGGCTATTGTTTTGGGTTTAGGTCCCTGCTTACATCACTCCCGCCTATTCCTTCCCTCACAATTAATCAGTGCCCAATTGCCTTTCATTCCTCATTCAGAAACCTTAGAACTGTCCAACCTTTTCATGGAAACCTCATATTTCACTAATTTCCTGTCGCTGTTTCTCCACTCTCCAAGAATTTCGCCGTTCTAGTCATCTCCGCCTCGTAAAACTCGTAGTCTTCTTGTGTCCTCACTCATATTCCCTCATTTTGGCGATGGTTACGCTGTTTATGGAGGCCTCAAAGGAGATCTAGAGGACAGGCTTAAGCTTCTGTTAAACTGATTCATCAGGTTTATCTTTGGTTCTCCGAGGAGCGCCCACGTTACAAAGCTGTACTCCGAGTCGGGTAAGGTTGTACCCATCTTACAGTAGGCAATATTTCCTTGGTTCTCTCCTCTATCAAGTCATATTTTCCCATTCCACTCCCTACCTCTATGATCTTTTTACTTTCAAATCTTCCATACTTTTCCGTCCCACCTATTTTCGAGATTAACCTTCTTCTCATATGTCCGCTGCATTTAGTCGCTCCTTTCTCGTCAGATCCGCCAGTCTCTGGAACTCAATCCCTATAAATATTCATTCTCCATGCTCGCAATCTTAAAAGCCCAGTTATTTCAATATCTCCTCTCTGTACAATTGCGTATCAGGAACTGCTAAACTGCATCTTGTCAATTAGATGTGTTTTTGTGGAGTTCGGGTTCAATTCTCCATTTTTATCTTGTTTATTTAATATTTATATTTTTATTTTTATCATGATTAATTGTTATTTTGTTAGTTTTCATTGTTTCATTCAATTGAGTTTCATTGTTTTTTCTTGCTAATACCCGTTTTCTTTTTGTGCATTTTTTTTTACCCCATGTATTTCTTAGTTTTTTATTTTTATTACTTGTTTCTTCTATTTCCATACTTGTAAAATAAGTTGTAAATATTCTCATAGTTAAATTCAAAATTTTTTTAAATTATTAGACTATTGGTTATTTGTACTTTTTAATTTTGTACTTTTATTGTTGTAACTAGGTCAGAATCAGCTATACTTTCAGCTGTGACCTCTTAGTTTTTTTAAGGGGACTCAAGTCTCAGAATAAAATTTATTTTTCTTCTTCTTCTTCTTCTTCTTAAACCTAGTATATTCTACATTTTTTTTAAAACTTGAGCTTAAGAGATTTTTAATTTAGTATTCCACTAAATTACACCACTCAACCTAATTCAGTCATTAATTAAGAAGCACATCAAAAAGTTTTCAATAAGAATCCCAAATACTAAACATTGTTATGCAGAAGCCGAATAGCGATCGTTCTTTATATACTGCTCAGCGTTCCAAGATATCATGAAAAGCTTGATTTCCTTGAGTGAAACCAATATAAGTGGGAGTAACTCTATCGTCTTGGCAGGAGGCAGAAGTCAGATGGGCAGATAAGAGAATACCTGGTATTGAAGTTCGAAATCGTTACACTTCCACAATAAATCGGACACTCTTAGACAGATCGGTCGGAAACTCCCTCGATAAAGAAGGGTATGGAAGTGCTCTTGTAAACTGATAAAACTTATTCTAGATACAGGTTATAGAGTAAAGAGTAAAGAGTACATTCAACCTTACTAGTTCCTATAAAGTCTAGTAACGATAAGTCAGTCATTAGTTTTAATACGTTAATATGTAATTACAAATATCATTATACCCATAAATTGCAAATTATTTGATAGCTACATTTTGGCGGGTAAAATACTGCACATCATGCTTGTACAAGGCACAATCAGGCTTGACTGGTCTGAGTCCCAAGCACCGTGATTATATTTTCACCATGAGTGTACATGAAGCAGTAGTAGTGTACATGAGTGTCGGAGTTGAATGCAGTAGGTCGTGATCTGACGAATGCTCGTCCTCATCTTCGCTTGTGGAGACCCCTCTTCACGGATGTCGACTGATTGGACAGTCTTCAGGGGCTAACGGTGTACCCCATAGCTGAGTCGATACATATCCCCAACAGCCTCTCAAGAAGGGGGAGGAGTCCATTCCTCGCATGTAGAACCACTGAAGGCATTACCCTCTTCAGAAGGACTTACGTCTTGACTTAATAGCATAAATTGTTAGCAAATAAGATGTTTCAATCCTTAAAAGCTTAAACAACCAACATTAATTATCAATCAACTTAGTCCATGCTAAGTTGATTGATTATCCCATTCAGGCTTCAGCATGAATACTGTGGCTTTAGCAAATTTTATTATAAACAAATTTTAAAAATTTTTTATAACTTTGATATGAGTTGATTTTGAGCAGAAAGGTTTTCGTGCTATTGCTGTAGAGTCTGGTTCTGGAGAAGAGGTTGTGGAGGTAGATGTTTATAACAGGAGAAATAGGATTTGTAGGAGGCTACTGTGTTACAAAACAAGAATAAATTATAATTCAATTTCTTTTGGGCGAATACAAATGCCCAGTTTATGATAAAGCCCCATGGAAAATGCCAAAATTATATAACAAGTGGACCGAGAGAAAAAATTATTTATTTTACCTTTTAATAAAAGCTCTGATATACAGATTATTCATTCTGGGTAGGTGACCCAANTATATATATTTATACGACTAATGGCTAATTTTTTCAAACATAATGAAAAGGCAATATGGAAAAATATGGCTGAAGCTGACCTTAGACCGACCGTTCCATAGGAGTTGGAAAGAGAGGGAAAGAGGCCCTCAATCTGCCGGTTCATATTTTATGTACAATACAGGCGCACTTACCACAACGGCGGATGTGATCAGGTTCTAACAGTGGACAGGGGAATTGCTCTGTGTAGTAGAGCTGGTATTTTCTTCGGGTGATAAATGTAAAAATGTCACTTAGCTTGTTTCAAATATGGCATTAACAGCCCATTGTGCGGTTTGACCAAAATCATGTGAGGAACCCGACCCTATTTAAGAGAACCAGACTCAAGGGGGAAATACATGTTTTAGAGAAAAAAAATTAAAGCTGTGTTCATTCTCAATAAACTACACGCAAAAGAAGACACACCATTCTGGCCGCCTGAGTTTTTCCTATTTAATGAATGGTTTCCAATAAGGGTTTTATGGTGAGGTGTTCCTTAGGAGCACACTCCAAAGCTATCTGGGTCATTACAAACAGAGACATGTAAAGAAAAATTGTGAATCTGGGACATTTGGCTCTAGATTCCAGTACTTTAACCACCAGACCTTCGTGCTCCGTTCATATATATATATATATATATATATATATATATATATATATATATAAATATATATATATATA
>KZ816982.1:183619-196564 GCA_000696205.2 Oncopeltus fasciatus | reverse complement strand
ATATGCGTGTGTGTTGTAAATATTATAATAATATTCCTAATAATATATGTCCTTTATTATTTCATTTATGTTTCAGGTGGAATCGACACATTATGAATTTTCTTTAAAAGAAAAGATCGGAATAGCAACGATTTATGGTTTACTGATTATATTTCTCATGTGCTGGCTCACCAAAGTCATGATATACATGTCCAGTGATGGCTTCATCCAATTTTTTAGAAAATGGAGAGGCATTTTAGATTTGATGGTTGTAGCGCTTGGGCTAGGGACAGTAGCAATGACTGTGGCAAGAGCCTTCGACTTTAAAAGGAGTGTCCTGCAACTCGAGGGACCGGTGAGAGACGAATATGTGGACTTTGCTAGCTACTTCCACATGAGCGACACCTTAGCTCTGCTTCTATCTTCTTTCATTTTGGTAACAACTGTTAGCATGATAAGTCTCTGTCACTTTGGCAAATATTTTTATGTCTGTTGCCAAGCACTGAAGAACTCGGCTCACTACATACTGGCCATCCTGATATTCACACTAGTCCTCACTGGGCTCATATCACTCCTGATGTTCAGCTGCGGAGCTCAGCACCACAAACGCTTTCCAGCCCTTCCTTTCCCGAAGGAACACTTTGTGCACTTTCATTTGACGGCGGGGCTCCAGAATGAAAGTATATTCTTTCCCATTCTGATTAACTCAATCTATCTACTCAGTAATATCACAATAATTTCCATTCTTGTCTACCATTATGGAAAGGCTAAGTTCAGCTTGATTGTGCGCGGTGAGGGTTGGGGTACTAACAGGTTAAAAAGAATTTGCGATGGCTTTTTAAAGAGAACAAGGAGATTTCTGCAGCATCTGTGTAGATGGAAGCGCCACAAAGAGCCAGTAGATGACAGTAGAGATTTAGATATGCAAATGGCAAGCAACGAGACCGGCGATACGGACTGGAAGATGACACCTAAAAGGATTGCTGACCTCGGCCTGGAGCCACTTCCCACCTGGCTCGCAAAGAGAAAGAGTACTCACAAGAAACTGATCAAGAGCATTGATATGATCATCAATGCTTTGGACAAACAGTCGACAAAAGCAAAAGTAGCCCCCTCCACTAGTCGAGTCCAAGTGGGGTAATACCCTCCAATAGAATACTGGCCAATGAGATATACAACCATCAATCATGTTATTACTGTCATTCAGAAGATATTAAAAAAAAATATTGTAGGGAAACATTTTAAATTACACATTAGTTAATAATAATACCAAACAACTGTAATATTGGATGTCTATCATTATTCGGAAGAGTTGGTTAGAAATTAATACTGAAAAAAAAAAAAAAAAANATTAGACATTTTACAAAATATTTTGGGAACTTTTACAAAGGATTTTTAAAAAAGGATTCTGTTTTTATAAATAAGTGTTGACTTATTGATCCTAAAACAAAAACTTACTAAAAGTTCTCAAAATATTCATTCAATCATTCATTTCAATAATTAAGAAATGACAGAGGTAAAACACAATAAGGAAAAATAATTTAATGCGTGGGAATAAGGAAATCCTACAATACTGGCAAACTAAACTTAATTAAAAGACAAAATTAAAATATTACAGGAATAAAATCAAAGTTGCTGAATGTTTAGAAAAGAAGAGATCAGTAAACTGGATTATATGCAAAAATAATTGTATTTCATTACAATAAAAATTGTGTACATTTTAAGTCATACCCACTTCAGCAATAAAGATGCTGTTATAAATTTTATTGTAACATTAATTATTTCAAGAGGCTCAGAAGTTCAGTGATTAGGGCACATCTAAGCCACATGTTCCCAGTTAAAAATCACGAGTATAATTATTATTTTCTTTCAATGCTTTTGTTTGTAACCAACATGTTTCATGGTGTACTGCTAAGAAGACCCAGCCCTAATTGGGAACCTTCCTTCATTGAATCAGAAAAAATCAAGTGGACATAGTGGACTGACCTTCTGGATAATCAACTAATCTGATCACACTTTATCTAGTGTGTTGTGATTGAAGCATTCTTAACATGTGTTTCTCCCCTGGGTCTATGACCTTTATCTGGACTGGGCATTTAATACATTAATAGGCATTTTTATAAGTAAAGGATCAAGAAATACTGTTTTATAATTAGTTAACAATACCCATTCTAGAGACTAATAATTCACTTTAAGCCCGTTAAGCATAAACTACTTCCTTTAAAAATTTGTAGATCATCTTTGTCTGATAACTCTCTAATGCAGGATTTCAAAAAAATAAAAAAATTACTTAACATGAATATAGTTAATGAACAAATCTCGTTGAAAAATAATTTAAATGTACATTGGTTCTGACCTGATTCATCAAGAAATATCAATTCATAATGAAAGTTACTTGGAAAAGAATTGTTTTGCTTCACCAAACAAGAGTTACATTCATAAGGTAAAGCCCTTAATTGTTGGCCCTATTAATTAATAATAACTAATTTTCCATTTCAATTTATAATTGGTACTGTACCAAGCAACATACTTTGACGCTTAAGGTATAAAAAAGAATATGAAAGTAAAACAATTTAAATAATAGTGAGATATAGAGATGAAAAAAAAAAAAAAAAAAATCTGTAAACATCTTACCTATGCATGGTACTTGCAATATATACTTTCTTGGCAGCTTGATCCATCCGGGCACGAACAAGTTTTGTTTTAAGCACTTCTATAATAAAAGCTTCAACTTCTTTTTCTTCTATCTGCAATTCAGAAGTAATTGTTGAAAAACTCATTTCAGAAGCACCCTCAGCAAGTTGCATAAATGTTAACAACCGCATTTTCTTCAAATTCTGCTCATGGTCTAACCCAAGTTCTTCCACTACAAGCTTTTTGTGGCCCTGGTAAAATTTCATATAATCTGACAGCTTTTCAGAAACAAATATTGTTAGTAAGTCGTGAATCAATTCTCCTTCCAGGCATCTAACAGGCTTTAAAGAAAGAAGAGGGTCAAGAAGAAACGTCTCTGGATCAGCCAAAGCTGCAACAATACACCTCTGTGCATCTTCCCGAGCATGACTAGCATTCTCAGTGGTGTAAGTAGACAACAGTTCGATCATTACTTTTGCTGCCAAGTCACTTTCCTTAGATGATATTAATACCTGGTGCAAAAGTCTCAACAATTTTTGCATTTGCTCAGTGCTTGGAGGGCAAGCAGAAAACTGTTGCTTTAAATGTTCAACGCCCTGAAATACTGCCCTTACTTGTTCTACTTGCTGAGCAATTTGTATAAGATGATAATAAACAGGGTACCTCATATCACAGCTTTCGTCTAATGACTGAAATAGAAGCCAAAGGACTCTGAGAGCAATTTGGCCAAGTTTTTGACCGCGTGCTTTGGTCAATTTCTCACTGAATGCCAAGATTAGATTTTCTGCTCTATCCATTGGTATAAGCACAAGTATAGAAACTATGGCATTCAACACAGATTCCACTTCGGATTCGTTTGCTTTGAAACATGTTTCGCAAACGCCTATAATTTTGTGTAAATCGTCTTCTATACCTTTAGGCGATTTTCCTTCTGATATTTCTGCACCCAAACTCTTGAAATAACCCCGAAGCTCAACCGCTTGATCCTCAAGGGATAAATCTATGAAAACAGCAGGAACATTCAACATATTTGAAATATAATTATTATAACCTAACAAAAGCAGATGGGACACTCTCCGCTAGAACTGGCCAATCGATATCACAAAAACCAGCAAAACATATTCTTATAAAAAAAATATATATATTTATTTTTGTTATCGTAAAATTGTTCTTACATGTATTAAAACTATTAAAAAAATAAAAATATGTACAATATATCCAAGCCTAGACAACTATTTCAAATAAATAGTAATTAAGAAAATTGTGACGTCATTTCCCTGGTCAGCCCTCAATATGTGACAATCCAGTAAACAAATTAGGTTACAATGCTACCTGCTCTTTGTGCTAGAAAAAAAACCGCATTTACTCCATTTTTATGAATATGTTTTTATCTAATGCTATCAAATTCCATATTAATTAACCCGTATAACTTTTATTATTCAATTCATTTAATAAATTTATTCATCCATCATATTATTATTATTGCAATAACATAAACAATCTAATAATGATGTAAGATATTGTATTGAACTTACTATTATTTGTTTCCTGTCTTTGATTAACACAAGGGTTCCAGCCTAGACATTTTCAACCATTAGGAAACACTTAGAGATCATAGAAAACGGAAAAGGCCAGCCAGTCAAAAATTTTGAATCAACAAAAGAATTAAGAAAATCAACTCCAAGATTCAGAGCGTTTACAAGTTGTCGGTAGTAAAGTGGAAGACTTTCCCAGCTTCGTGCACCTCAGAGACAAGGGCCAAGATGAGAGAAAAACAGGAGGTTGTGGGACTGCGGCTCATGAAGACAAGATGAGTGGGTTTCATGCATAATGTCATGAGCAATGAGAAACTATGGAGGAGGACTCACCAAAAAGAAATTTGCCTTGAAATAAGGAGAAGAAAATGGAGATGGATTAAACACACTCCGATTAGGTCTGACTCCGATGTTGGAATAACGTCTGGAACCCTCAGAGCCAAAAAAAAGAGGGAGGAGGTTTGCCCTGGAAAACTTGGACGACCATCGTAGCGGTTGAATGGGAATATATCGCTAAGCTGGATGGAGCCGCGACATCAAGCTCAGGACAAGTTGAAGCTTTACCAGAGCAGTATTAGTTAATAAGTAGCCAGTAAGTCTTAGATTTTTACATCCTGGGAAAGATGTTAATGGGTTTAATGATTAGATTTCTATCATTCAGAGGGAAGGATTACTACTTTTCTATTAAGTTATCTTCAATATCTCAAAATTACCCATTAGCATATTTCACTTTCATTTGAAATTAACTTGAGAATAATAGGTTAAACTAGCCGATTATAACTACATTAGCCTATTGTTTTCCCAGTATTAACATGTTAATCTTTCTTATTGTTTATTTATTTCAGAATTAATAAATTTATCAGAATTCAGCTTACTGTTGTACATTTTTTTAAAACTATTATTTCATTATATGTTTCAATTTTTTTTTTTAAATTAAATTTTTTTTTTTTTTAATTTCAACTCAAATTACTTAAAAGTACTAATACTCCATTTTTTTTCTTTATACTTTTTTATGATCTCCACTCTCCGATGATAATCTCATAATCTAGGTTTGCCGGCTATTAGATCATTCGTTTTAATTTATTAATTAAATAACAGTATATCAATTTAATTAATATTATTTTTTGTGCTATTTAATACCACGTAAATTTTAACAATTTTTTTAGAGTCTAACAATTTTAGTCGAGAGTCTAACCTCCGAAAGGTATTCATCTTTTTGGGAGATTAGACTCTCGACACTAGTGCTGGGAATCTAATAAATAATTTAGTTCTCCCAGTTGCATAAGTGGAAAACGCGCTTGCCCGGATAGCAAAAGATCCAGGTTCGAGACCTGGCTGGGACAGTTAGATTTTTTATTCTGTTCCCTTGCACTAAAAATTATATCAATTTAAGTGTGTCTTATATCAAATTCAAGTTAACTTAAAAAATATAATATTAAACATGCATTAGAATTTGTTGCACTAGATACAAATTATTTTGAAGTATATATGTTATTGTTTGTTACTTGATTGCTTTTTCGATAGTAAAGATATCTGCCAGAAATCTGTGAAAATGTTCCAAAAACTTTGAAGATAGAGTAAATTTGTATCTTGAAACTCAAATTCCTTCTCTCTTTTCTTCATTCATCTATCGGCAGTGCTAGAAATGTCCTCTTGAGATATGACCCTAAGAACTTGGTGTATGTTAACCATAATATCACCAATATTTTGATAGTTTATAAATGAGACATTAAAGAGATGAGCTAGTTTTAATCATATTGCATAATAATAAATTTTCTAAAGGTTTGAATACAAATTTTTGTCTCATAGAGACGTCAAAAGTTTGCTTTTTGCTTTTATAAAGTTTTTGTTTATTTTTATTACATTACATATTTTTTAATTAGTGGCTTCTCATATAATATGAAAAATATTGGTCTTTTGCCTAGCGCCTAACTTTTCCAATAATCCAAGTATCTTGACATGAATTCTAAAACAAGAAAAAATTTTATTAACTCATTAATTAACCCATCCTTGAGGTTGATATCTCCAATTCCTCATTAACCCATCCTTGAGGTTGATATCTCTAATCCGTCATTAACCCACCCTTGAGGTTGATATCTCTAATCCCTCATTAACCCACCCTTGAGGTTGATATCTATAATTACTCATTAACTGCCCAGGCTCTTTGTTTTACCGAAACCTTTAGCTTCCCTGAGTAAACCTTATGCTATGTGAGGTCACTTTAGAATCTTGGGGATTTATCTAAATAGCTTTAAGTGGTGTTCGAGGCCATCAAACTACCAGTTTGTCGAACCGCTTTCCCTCGGTCCCTTGTACACCATCAAGGAATTTATCTTTAGCTGCTTGGTATAGCTCAAAATGTTATGGTAGTACATCGATCTTTGGTAGCTCCATAGAAAAAAAAAGCCTTATTTTTGAGTCTTTTGTATGGGCTACCTGGACCTTTGCTCTATTCCACGATTCGAGCCTCAATACATCCTCTGTGATGATCAATTCTGCTATTCGCTCTATGGTAAAGTTTCTAAAAAAAGAGAAAAGAAAGGAGCTCAATCAAAATTTAAACGACTAAATGAATATTATGTTGTTAAATTAGGCCTCAATTTAATATAATGTTTGGTTTCTCTTCTGTTTACTCGTCGGATTAGTTAAAAAAGGAAACTGAAAATGTGTATTTTTTAAATACTCATATATTTCATATACTCATACTGAGAATCTGTAGCAAATTGTCGCAAAAATCAATCTTCCTATGAAATCTATGTAAATAGAAGACATATCAGAGGTGATGGAAATTATTATAATTAGAGATTAAAATTATTNATCTTCTGTTGTGCTTTTAAAATGGAAAGGTGTCCCCAGAACCCCTCTTTTTAACCTTTGATCTGAAGATGAGGTGGGTGGGCTTGCAACCTTTCATGATCTATGGCAGAAAAAGTGAAAGATCATTAAATTTCATTTTGTATGAAGCACTTGCCACTCCTGGGGCAAGTGAGGTGGTATTTTATGTTTTTATTTTAAAAATTTAATGTTGGTACATCATGGCCTTGGTCAAAAGATACTCAATTTGATGAATTTAATGATTAAATGAATAAAAATTTATTTATTTTATTATCAAAGACGTAGATTTATTATTTTCTATTCTCGTAAACACTGTTTTGGTCTGACAGTTTTGCCTTGACTTTCATCGGTAGAAAAAAAAATTTATATTCCATATAATTCATTTTAGCATTTATTATTCCTGGTTTTAGTTCCATTGTAAGATATCTGCTATAGTGGTGCTTTCTCATTTATACATTAATTTAAGAAAAAATAGTAATTTTAAGAAATTTAATTTTATTATAAATTTTCACCAGACCTATTATTTCTATAAATAACTATGGCAAATATTTTAAATCGTGGTTTGAGTGTTGTGAATACGATTTCCAAGAACAGCCCGCTGAAGGTAATCTGTATTTTGATTTTTTTAATATTTAAAATAACCACTTTGACATCTGTCATTTAGTCATTCACAAACCTTTTCTTTTTATAGATTTTGGGTTCATGTCCTGCCTGGAACCAAAAATGTGAGCAACGGAGGCATTTAAATGTCCAAGAGCATATAAGTTATTCTGTACTCAGTGAGGCTGGAATTCCTGTGCCTAAATTTGGTGTTGCTAAAACAGCCCAAGAAGCTGCTGACATTGCCAAAAAATTGGACATTAAGGATATCGTCCTGAAAGCCCAAGTACTTGCTGGAGGCAGAGGTAAAGGACATTTTAAAGGAGGATTGAAAGGTGGAGTTAAAATGGTTTTCACGTAAGTCTACCTGGAGAATATTGATTAATTATTCATTTAATATCCTTATCCTTTGATGGGAATATAATTATTATTTATGTTTAATTATTCAGATAAGTATCTATAATTGGTTTTTACTTAATCTGACTAGCCATTGCTTAATATAGTGGCTCAATAGCTCAATTCTATTATAGTATTTTGTAAGTCACGACAGCCCTGGGGTTGTTCTTACTGATTAGTGTTTAAGTAAGCAGAACTTGTACTTGTATTAATAGTGTTGGAGTAGTAATTTAATAGACACTAAATATTCAACATTAAAATAATCACTCCCACTTATGTTTTACTTGCTTGATTTGTCAAAGTCATTTGAAATCTTTTATTATATTATTTCAAATGGGAATAGAAAATTAATGCTTTCTGCAGATTTCAATAGGGCACAAAAGTCTCTATGTTCAATGCCACTAAACACAGGGTTGTAGAATAGCAAAATAGCAACTAATAGGTTTGAGTTAGGAATCTTTATCAGATGTAAACAAAGACAAATGGCACTGCTGAGGAGATTATAAAGGGGGACAAAACAAAAAACAATTTTCAGCCTAGTCTTTGTAGTATATCGTAGCATATAAGGATACTAAATTGTACAACTGAGGTAATTTTTTTCTTATTGTTTCACTTTTAAATGTAAATAACTCATAACCTATAAAGGTAATGCATTTTTCTCTATCGAGGGGTCCAATTTTTTTGTAATTTCATAAGAAGGAGAGTATATGCATGAAACTACTGGGCTTGGAGGCATATCACTTTATATATTTTTAGCAACTTGTGAATTTTAAGGGGAATCACATAGTTTTTTAAGATTATCCCCCTGGTTTTGGGAATGCCTCCTACTTCTATAAAATATTTTATGTAGTTATTTAAATTTTTTTATAAACTAGATGTAGAATAAATTTGTAAGGAGGTGTACATATTGGTGTCACTAAGCAAGACGCATATTCTTCTTAATTCGACTGCCTCATTTGCACTAACTTATTCCCTTTGTCATTCTGAGTTGAGTGTCATAATTATTTTAATAAATTTCTTATAAACTATCAAATATTTTCCTAACACTTGAATCTGATTATTACCCTTAATTGGCTCATTCCAAGATTTATGGGCTAAGTTATTATTAAAAACACTAACAAATATATCTTGGGGTGCTGACCACACATCTATGCTGTTACTCTATAGAACTTATATCTGAAACAGATTATGGTTCCATCATGAAAAATTCACCTTCTACGCATAAAATAAAAATGTTAGACACAATATACCATGTTGGCTTTTGCATAGTGGTAGGAGCTATTTGCTCTAGCCCATCAGATAGCCAATGTGTTGATGCAGGCAAATTACTGCTCAGTCTTAGAAGGAGGAGTCTCCCTGTATAATTTATATATTAAAGTTATGTCCATTAAAATTCATTCCCTCTACAATATTTTCAAGAATTTTTTTTTTACAAATGAACCTTAGACCTCAAGACATTCTTTCTTGAAGAACAGAAGTAATATAATATTTATTTTAGTGCAATAACTAACAAATCAACTCAGATTTGTAAAATGATAAAATATGCATTCTAAAAATTCAGGGCATTACATGATATGGAAAGTAAAATAAAAATGATCATCAACTGTAGAACTAAGATATGTGTTTAGGTACGCGGCTCCTGTGTTACAGATATTTATTCAAGTTTTTTTCAGTTTCTTTTGAGACCTTTCCCTGCTCACCCTCTGTCTACAGTTCTGGTTTCTAAATTTGTATCGTATTACGCCTGTCTTAATAATTTATTATGTTTTGCAGACCAGAAGAGGCAGCAGATATCGCAGGTAAAATGATTGGAGATTATTTGATAACCAAGCAGACTGGAGAGAAAGGCCGCATATGTAATTCAGTTATGGTCACAGAGAGGAAGTTCCCTAGGAAGGAATACTATTTTGCTATCATGATGGAAAGGGCATTTAATGTGAGTGTAGATTTTTCATATGAATTGAATTATTAATGTAATTATTTATTGTAAGTCCCAATAAGCTTGATCATTTTTTTGGTGACAACTGCCTATTAACTAAAGTTTGCTGTCTAAACATAAAATCACAGTGCTTTAAAATGATTCTGGCTTTGAAAAGCTTTTGCAGATTTGTATAATGTACTAGATGTATCATACAACATATATAATATANAGAGTAGCTATAGGAGCATTTCGGTCAAGTCCCGCGATCAGCCTGAAAGCGGAGACAGGAGAAATGCCCCTTGAATACAGAAGAAAACAATTGGCCCTCATTTACTACAGTAAAATAATTTTCAACCCTTCGCATCCAGTCTTCAGTCTTTTCTCTGATTCTTCTATCCCATTTTTTTTTTGTGGGTGGGGGGCTCCCCCCACACCCACACAAAAAAAAAGATAGTGATTTTACCTTCTTTAAGAAATAAAAAGAAGAGGTCTATTCTGTCAGATGTGGAAAAATGTCATTGGCTAATGACAGTAACGATTAAAAAAAACCTTCTTCATGGGGCTCTTTGCTCCAGTGTTAGCAGGAACTAAGTAAGTCAAGTTAAAAAAAAACTAAGCTACTTTATAAGTTTAAAAGAATCTAAGTCCTTAGGATAGAAAATAAGTATTGATAGGAATGCCCATGTAAAACTGGTTGTAGAATCATAAGGAAAAATATGAAATAATAACCTGTTTGATGGGAGTATGTCGAGTCTTCAAGTTCAAGTACAGATCTAAAATTAATTTATTCTCTAGCTCTTCTTGAGCTCTTTTATAAAAAAATCTTCTGTTGTGCTTTTAAAATGGAAAGGTGTCCCCAGAACCCCTCTTTTTAACCTTTGATCTGAAGATGAGGTGGGTGGGCTTGCAACCTTTCATGATCTATGGCAGAAAAAGTGAAAGATCATTAAATTTCATTTTGTATGAAGCACTTGCCACTCCTGGGGCAAGTGAGGTGGTATTTTATGTTTTCATTTTAAAAATTTAATGTTGGTACATCATGGCCTTGGTCAAAAGATACTCAATTTGATGAATTTAATGATTAAATGAATAAAAATATAAAACAGACATAGCAGAAAATACAGATAAAACTAGAAATGAAAATAGAAACAAATAACAACATAAAATTAGTGGAGAGCATATTTATATATAATCCATTACTCTCCACTACTTTTATGTTGTTATTAGTTTCTTTGTTTTTATTTCCCTCATTTACCAATATTTAAAAAAAAATCTATTCTTAACTTTTTTTTTTTTTCTACATTGGCTACTTATTTGAAATTAAAAAAAAAAGTCCCTTAATAAAAAATAAAAAGTATTTAATTAAAATAATAAACAGGTGTGAAATTATTTTATTTAATTATATTTCAATAAATTCTATAAATAGGATGATGTGTTACAGGGCCCCGTTGTGATAGCTTCATCCCAGGGAGGTGTCAACATTGAGGAAGTGGCTGCCCAGGACCCTGATGCCATCCTCTACATCCCAGTAGATATCACTACAGGTAAGATTTTGTCTTACAAATTACAATTACATTACCTGATTACAATAATGTAAAGCCCTTATTAGAGTTTTATATTATTTAATTTAATTTAATTTATATCTGTGTTGTCAAGATTTTTGAAATGCCTTTAATCTACTTTCATTTTTCTAACGATTAAATGCTAGGGAATAGAATACAAATCTAACTGTCCCAGCCAGGGCCGAACCTGGATCTCTTGCTATCTGGGCAAGCTCGTTTTCCCACTTATGCAACTGGGAGAGCTATATAACTTATTTAATTCCCAGCACTAGTTTCGAAAGACGAATATATCGAATATATACGAGTATATTTCTTATGCTAGAAGTAGCTGACATTGTCTAGCTATTTAACTAGCAGGAGATCCAGGTTCAAGCCCTGGACGGGACAGTTAGATTTGTTATTCTATTTCCTAGCATTTAATCGTTTAAAATTTACGTGAGATAATATACCACAATAATAAAAAAATTTAATTTTTCTTTTGAATGATTTGAAGAGAGACATGACAAGAGACCAGGTTAAATAATTAGGCCAAAATAGATTTAACAATAATGCAATAGTGTTAAGTCTATTTATATATTATGAAATAATAATTCATTATTTCTTCCTAAACCAGCTGATAAGATGTAGATTTTTTAATAATTTTTGATAGAGGAAGAATAAACAATTGTACAGGATTTGAGGTATTACATACTGGTGCCTGACTAGTAACCCACTGCAGTACCAGCCTGCTGTCTTCTGCACACACATGGATTGGTGTGTAAGTTATGTCCTTACAACAGTCAGAAGACTTAGTCCATATAGATCATTTGTGTCATATGGTTGGATCAAGATTACCCTGGCCCAGGTTATTTAAAGTAAGATAATAAACTGGGTTTTAAGAAGATACTTAATTTTTTTAATTTGTCTTCTGGCCTCTGGGAAAAAGAACACCTACCTTAAGAGTTATAGGTTAGTTGTTGAATTTCACACTTTCGTTTCTTTATTAAGGCAACTTTTAAAGAAAGCAACCATCTCTGATAAGCCCTAGCATCTCAAAGAAAAAATAGTCCTATAAAACTCATTATGATTAGCATATTCTTTAAATTAAAATAGAAATCTAAATAATGGGCTGTTATTTACTCGTGGTAGTAGAGAATGCTTCCAGATTTATATTTGTTTAATAAGTAAATGTAATTCTGTTTGTATAGGTCTCTCAAAGGAGGTGGCAGAGGATATAGCCGTGAAGGTAGGACTGGCTGACCGAAAGGAGCTCACAGGGAAACTTCTTCTCAACATGTATGATCTCTTTGTGAAGAAAGATGCTCTTCTTATTGAAATCAACCCCTATGCAGAAGATTCCAATGGAGATTGTAAGTATATTGATTAAGATTTTTCTTAATATTTGACTTGATTAAGTTTCTTTACTGTTATATAGAAATCATGTAAATATTTCTTTCAGGTTTTTATTTGAAAAAAGTACATTTAACATATATATATATATATA
>KZ816982.1:170882-183576 GCA_000696205.2 Oncopeltus fasciatus | reverse complement strand
ATATATATATATATAGGGTTATGAGCTAATGAACTTTTCCATTATGAATCTATTTCTGTCATATCAATTTTTCAACCTAAATTGATTTATATGATATGAAGTGAAAGTTTATCAAATGAAGTTGGCCAGAATTTTTAATTAAAAATGTTTTTGTGATTTTCTCTAAAATAGATAAACTCTCTGTCTAATGAAAAATCCGTTTCCATTAATATAAAGTTTGTTTTGTCTGTATTTGTGTAATTGGAAGTGATTAAATGGCAGAATTTTAAAATTAATCTATTTAAAGCACCAACCAGTTTGTTTATTTGTAAATTTTGTTTGCTACATAGTCTTTAATACTTGCAGTTCTAGAGTGGTGATTGTCAGACTAAACATTCTTGTATAAAAAGAAATATTTAGAATAAACAAAAAATAACAAAAATTATTGGATAATTATAATACTATAAAACAATCACAGTTGCAACTAGAGTAATTTAATATATCTTATTTACTTTACCTTAAAAAAAAAATGTTAAGTAATTGTGAAAAATTATGAGCTAAGTCTTCAAACTTACATTTAAAGGTTAAACCCCATATTTCATTAAGGAAAATATCTAAATGCAGCTTCTAGAAAATAAATTTCAAATTTGCGGTTCAGATATAACTCTACTTCCAATTATTTAATTTTGCTGTGTAATGCCTAAAAGGTTTCCATTAAACTTTTCCTAGTTCGATTTTGATAAACTTTATTAGTTTGATTTCCCTCTATAATAATTTTTTATTATTATTACATTTAATTAATGATTTCCCTTTCAATTACATTTAAGAGCACTATGTCAAATTTCACTATGAGAAAAACTACTCTAGGAGAAATAACATCTCTTGCATCTCCAAGTCCTGAAGGTGCACAAAAAGAAGTGGCTCTTGATTCAGCAAAATACTAAGAAAGTTTAGGAATATACATGCAACAATAGAGGATAGGTTGATTGTTTGATCATATTTGATCTATCACATAATGAAGAGCAAGCTTATTAAATTGTCTAGTATAACCTCAAATCAAAATGTTGTTAAAAGCATTGAGAACATTTTTGTTTACTCCTTTAATTAAAAACTGTTGTTTTGTTTCATGAGTGGAATTTGAAGAATTATAATTTGACTGTATTTTTTTTTCATACATGTTAAGTTTACATTCCACTTCCTCTGAATTAATTTTATATGGAATTCATCATTTCTACCTTTCCCTATTGCTTCTCTCTGTGTACTAGTACATCCAAATGACCTCAAAATATCACCATTGTATGGGGAGTCTTTTTCCTTCTCTTATTCATTGGTTGTCCACTTATTTATTCTGAAATTTTACTCATTTTCAAACTCTAACTGATTTTTTTTTCTTTATCATTAATAATATTTCTCATCCTTTTTTAGCTAATTCAAAAGGAATGTAGCTAATGAGGTTGTTCTCAAGGCAGGTGTTGGAAATTGTTTTCAATATTTTCTCTTATCCTGTCTACTAGACACCCAAAAATTATAGTCACTAAAATTATATATTTAAACTTCATCTTCACTTTTTCCTAATAAAATTCAGCATGTAGCTTTAAAGGCAAAATGAAAGACTGAGTTCGTTATTGAGAAAAATCTGACCTCTGAGAGTGTGGTTACTTAAAATGTCAAGTACAAGTAAAAAAAAGTTTTTTTGGGGGGGAATTAGGAGTATAATATTTAATTAAGAGTAATGAAACTCAACTCTGATCTGCTTATTGATAAAATAAATTTTAGAACACAGAAAAATTGAAAAATTGGGAGTAAAGGCTTACTAGAGTAGAACTGCAAATTTTAATTTGACTGCCTTGAAACAACAATTATTTGTTTTTCTTAATGAAATTTTTCATACTGCTTTAAGATGAAAACTGTGTAGAAGATAACATTACAGGGAAAGACAAAAAAAAAAAAAAAAAAAAAAAAAAATATTCATCAACTATGATACTAAGAAATTAACTTAGTTCACATAGCTCATATGCGACAGACCTTTTTTTAAAAGTGCTGAGTTTCTCTTTATTGGGTTTTACTTTCTGTTAAGTCATTATAGATTTCTGTGCACATTACAAGACTGATGCTACTACAGAATAAGTACGTTTGTGCCAATTCCGAACGACCAACAGCTGTGCAGTGTATAGCCTTCTCTTTCGATTGCAGCGTTTCCTGTGTTTGTCTAGAAATCAGTCTGGATTTAAACTTCGTTTATATAAGAGGTGTTTGTTCCATTTTGCCGAAAGTGTAATAGTAGAGCAATGTATTGTCATGAAATTTCACATGAAATTAGGTAAAACCCCTTTTGAAACTTATCATTAATTAAAAGAAGTTTATGATGTTGAATGTATATATTGTGTGCAATTTTTTTAGTTATTCAAGTACTTCCAAGATGGCTGAGAAAATTTTGGAGATGATGATCGCTCGGGTCGCCCTTCCACGACCAAAACAAATGAAAATATCGAAAAGGTCGGTCATCTGGTTCGATCTAATCGTCGATTAACAATTCGTGAGATTGATGAAACTGTTGGAATTTACGAAGAATGTTTAAGGCAAATTTTACATACAAATTTAATGTTTAGAAGGGGGGCCTAAAATTCTCAAAATTGAACAAAATGAAACTCGTAAATAAGTGTGTACCAACACTTTAGATGCCATTACAAATGACCCGAACTTCTTGGAAAGAGTCATAACTTGTGTCGAATCTTGTTTTTTCACTGATGATCTCGAAAAAAAATATCAATCCATAAGCTGGGAGGGTCCAACCTCACTGTAAGCTTTTTTAAGCTGGAATGAGCAAATGAAATTCAAAGCAATGATAATTGTTTTTTTCGACATTCATGGGATTGTGTACCTTCACTGGGTTCCTGAAGGTCAAACTATGTATCAGCATTACTACCGTGAGGTGCTTGCTCAACTTCGCAAAAGAGTAAGGAAAAAAATGGCCTGAATTGTGGAAGAGCTTGTCAGGGGTTCTCCATCAAGTCAATGAGCTGGCTCACAATGTATCATCTGTCAAGATGTTTCTAGCCAAGTACAACATCCCAGTTTTAGACCATCCACCTTATTTTTCGCCTGTTCTGGCACTGGGCCTTATCTGTTCTACAAGGTCAAATCTACATTAAAAGTAACAAGATTTCAGTTCATTGAAGCTGTGAAAGAAAAAGGCACCCAATCATTTCCGTAGCATGTCAGAAAAAACAATGTCAAAGTAAATGAGCCCTGATAATTTTTTTTCTTTGCTCTTAAATTTTTTTTACCAAGTTCCTTTTTTTATTTGAAGTTTGTTTATTATATGTATGTATAAATTAATTTTTAAAATTATTTTTAGTTTAGCTTGTAAGCAGTTTCTTAAAACAGTTAAAAACATATGAGTTTGTTGGCAGACTTTGGATTGGATGCCAAGATTCGTTTTGACGACAATGCTGAATTTCGACAGAAAGATATATTTGAACTGAGGGACTGGACTCAGGAGGACCCCAAAGAAGTGGAAGCTGCCAAACACAACCTCAACTATATTGCTCTTGATGGTATACTGATTTACGTTAGAATTAATTACTTAAACTCATATCAAATTAAATATTTTTTTAAACATTTTTCTATAGAATTTCAAGGTTGGGCTCTATATTAGTTTTAGCTTTATCTCGTTCCAAACTATTTCCTTTGTCTGAAATTGTTAAGAGACCTTATTACCTACTGAAATTATCTATATGACTATATAATTAATGTTTGAAAGATAAAACATATAAATAATTTGAATCCCTTTAGTCTTACTATCTTATAGTATTATTGAGGATAAAATAAAATTTCAACTGTGAGTTGGCTGGAAAGGATTTTGTGTATTTTTTTTTTTAACCTATTTAATTATATTTTGGCTCATAGTCAAATCTTTAGAGAAATTTTTTTTTGTCCCTAAATAATAAATAAAATTTTTGTAGAGGTGAAAATGGTTTCTGATTGGCTTGCCACCACTGGTTCACTTTGTCCCTTTAGCTAACTTCTTATGCTCAGGTTATAATTTTTTTTTATTTATTTATTTATTTGTTAACTATTTTTTTAATCACATTAATAAAGTGCCCATTACTTTTTACCCCTGAATGAATAAAACCTGTGACTGTCAGAGTGACCAATACAATTTTTTCATCATACTATGTCTATAATGAAGAAGATTTTAGTAGGTTATTTAGATTTTAGGTGTGCAGAGAGATATATTTCATTAACACTAAATATCTGAAAGTTCTGTCCTTTTTGTTTATGATCATATTGACACAATCCTTTTTTATTTTATTGAGAGTTAGACAAAAATCTAGAAACAACCCTGACTCTACACTCTACCTAGCCGATACAATTAGCTAATGTGCACTGTCTCTGTTCTCTATTTATGAAATTTATTTATTCAAAACCAAAGGCTAAGTGTCATTATTGAGCCAAATCGAAACAACAGGAGTAGGGGATTATCTGCATTGTTAAGTGAGAGTAAAAAAAAAAACTTTTTTAATATTAATTAAATGAATTTCTTTTAGTTTTCCTAATGAAATTCGGCATATCACTTTTAAATGTAAAAATAAAGGTTGAGTTTTTAATGAGGGAAATAAGATGAAAAGGAGTGGGGAATTATTTTTAAAATTGTAGCATGTTAGTTATGTCAAAAATCTAAAGGTAACATTTTTCAATTTTAATTAGTTCGTTTTAGTGAAGTTGTTTATTATAATAAACAATATCCCTACAGTTGACTAGTTATTCATTCAACTGAAGTATTGTGACTCAGGTGACATTGGCTGCTTGGTAAATGGTGCTGGACTTGCTATGGCTACAATGGACATCATCAAGCTCCATGGTGGATCTCCTGCCAATTTCCTGGATGTTGGTGGAGGCGCAACTGCCAACCAAGTGAAGGAGGCTTTTAAAATCATCACTGCAGATCCTAAGGTAACATCTCAGTACTCTGAACTTTTACCATATTACACAATACCTTATTATTTTCTTGTAATTTTCACTTTTAACATTATTAATCACTTTAAACATCATTAATTTTTAAAATAATAGAAATAAAATTTTCTTGTTGAAAAGCATTTACCGTTATAGGTGTGTTTAATAACATGAATTCAATTCCCACTTTCTAGTGGTATTAGATAATAAAAGCATTTTATATATTTGTATCAGTATGTTTAATAATGCATTGAGATGTACTTAGCTTTTAGTATAAGCCTTTTGCCAGGAATGTTCATAAATCTTCATAGGGAATGCTTAGGATTCCCATACCCAATATATTTTAAGTCTGAAACTACCAAAATTTTAAATCACATAGTGTTGGTCAGTTTGAGAAAAAAATGTTGTATGGACTAAGGCCTATCAAAAGCAGCTGAAAACAATAGAAAAATTGAATAAGAGTGATTATCTCTTGAATATTCCTTTTTAAATTCACTCCAATTTATATAGTAAATAATTGAAAACATATTATTAACTTTTCTTTGGAATTCCCTTAAACAACTTTTGAGTGAAATAAGAAATAAAATTTGCTTCTAAAATAAAAATAAAAAGATTAATAGAAAGTCTGGCTAATGCAGGAGCTGCGTAATCTATGCAGATTTCCCATGTCATTAAAGACAGATACAAATAAGAGTAAATGAACAAAAAAAAATTTTTAATTCAGAGAGGAAAATTTTTGCCATTAAGCAATTTTTAGTGTAAGGGAACAAAAAATAAATTTATTTTATTGTTTATTTAAAATAAATAAACAACAGAATAAAAAATCTAACTGTCCTAGCCAGAACTCAAACCTGGATCTCCTGCTATCTGGGCCGGTGCATTTACCATTTATGCTACCGGGAAAAGTCTGATAAGTTATTAAATTCCCCACACTAGTGTCGAGAGTCTAACCTCCGAGGCCAACGTATATATATCGTCAACTCAGAGGAGCTGACATTGTCAAGCTGTTTAAATGACTCTCGTTATTTACTTTTAAATTTTAATTTTATAAATTTTTTTTGTTTTTGACCATTTAGCTTTGCTCTAGACTGGCTGTTAAGGAAGAGAAGAATTTTTTTTTTCATATAAAAAGTTTTTAGGGCATAAAATTAGATTTCTCACCTATTATGTTCTAAAATCTTTTTCCTTACTTGAATAACGACAAAGAAATAACAATTATAAATTTTAGTCTCCCTCTAAACCCTCCTCTACCTCTTCCTATTTCAACCCAACATGAATTATTCCAAGGGTTTTTAGTACAAATTCTTAATACCCAAGATATATNATAAATTACATGTATTTATTTATATAACAGGGAGACATTTTTTTTTTATATCAAATTGAATATTTCAAAGGACTGTAAATGTTTTAATCCTGTATAACCCTTACCAATTCTTAATAATCCTTTTAGAGCATTCCCTAAGCTAACAAGCTTAGCTTTAACAAAAAATATTCACTTCTTGAAAAAAAAAAGTTTCTGTTTAGTTATTTTTTTCAAAGAACAGATGACTATTCCCTATAAAATTTTCAGAATTTTAAGGCATATCTGGAAAATAAATTTCTTGGCTGCTGAAGTTATTAAATATAAAGGGGAAGGTATCCTTCACCAGCACACTGCTCGGCATTGGTTTGAAAAATTTAGTAGAGGAGATACCATATTAGAAAGAAAGAAGGGCTCTGGGCAACCATTAGTGGTTATTGATGAGGTTCTGCAGGTAGCTGTTTAGTCAAAAATGCCCTCAAATACTCACCTACTTGCCAGGGAGTGTGTTATGTCGAAAAGTACTGTTAGTCGCCGTATCTTTTTCACCTTACCCACTCTCTCTATGGGTAAGGTGATAAAGAGCAGTAGACTGGTCTCTTCCAAACTTCCTCTCCAGCAATCAGTTAAGAGGATAGAAATTTGTGAAAATTATTGATAAACCTTTCTGAAATGAGATTTTAAAAGTAAATCACATAAGCTAAAAATTAATTGTGAAACCAATCCCTAAAAATTGTGTCTATTATCTGAATTGGATTGCCCATAATATACAAGAATACAATTTTTAAATGGCTTTGGATATTTTTATTTTTTGATTATGCATATTGTCAATTATGGCTGCCAGTTACATTTGTACTGGGCTGCATACTGATGTAGTTATTATGGCACTTAACTCCTAAACCAAAGGTCTCGGGTTAAAAATCCAGTATAGAGTTAGTTTTCTTTCTTTCTGCACTACTTTTTGTAATGACTCAAAAGATTCCTGATAGGCTCTTAGAAACATCCCATAAGATAAATTCAGGTGACCAGATTGATTCTGTTGTATAAGTGTGCCTTGGAATGCAGATAAATGCATCCATAACATGTCCGCTGGGCCTCTATGGTCCGCAGCAAAATAATAAAAAAAATTTTTTGAAGCTTTCTACCTGAAGCTGTAACTTTTGTAAGCTGTAACTTACAACTAAATAAACATTAGTTAGTTAATTAAGATTCATGGGTAAAAATGTATCCCATACCGGCATTTAAAATGTTGAGCCAATATTTTCTCTTAATAAAAACTGTGTAAAGTTTTATGCATTTAAAATTTAATTTTTTTTATTGTCAAACAAGTAACTTGTCTTTTTCATTGTGTATATTAACAAAAAAGACACATTTTTATGGTCATCTAGCTTATAAAATTATAAAACAATTATGGTTACCTTGGTTTATAATTTTAACTAGCAATTCTTGGAATAAGTTCAATAATACTACTAGACATTGAATACTCAAGGGGACAAACCCTAACTCTAGAATGCATGAATTTCAGAGTAAAAACCCTCTTGTTATTTTTATTTATTTATTTTTTCAGATAAGCCTGTTCAGATTAATAGGGTTTCGGATTACTAAGGTTTTGATTTATCAACCTATAAATAATGTAACACTTACTTAATTAGTTGACTGTAGCTGTGTGTGCTGGATAGATTTTGATGAAACAGCAGTTGTTTACAATTTACTATATGTTATTATAGTGGCTTTGGACAGCTAACTTTTGGCTCGCACATGCAAGATAGTTCATTGCTGCAAAGCTGTATAAAAAAAATCCTAGAAGGAAAATTTTTTTAAAGAACATTTTTTAGAGTATTCTCCATGATTTAATTATCTCATCTGATAATCTTGTTTCTGAAAAAAAAAAAAAAAAAAAAAAAAGTGTTATTTAAGTTTACAGAGGACTGCTGCTAATTAATTTTGTTAATTCTGAACTACATTACATTAATTATTTTTAATTCTATTACATTATCTAAGAACCCTAACTAAATGCAAGTGTAAATTAAATATTTTATTCTCAATTTAATACAATGACTATTTTTTGCAGGTATATGCCATTATGGTGAACATATTTGGAGGTATTATGCGCTGTGATGTTATTGCAGAAGGAATTATCGCTGCAGTTAAAGAATTAGACTTGAAGATACCCATTATTTGTAGATTGCAGGTATGTTATAGGTACTTTTGTACCAAAATACATGGATTACTCCTTCCTAGTCATTCTGTATCTGTTAGCTGAGGCAGTGGGTTTAGCAGAAAATTAAAGTAACTACATTTCAAAAATTAGGATGAGTAGGAAACTGCAGTTTAAGGGAGAGAAGTACTGGCAAGAGTGATCTATGGCTTCCCTCAACTCTTTCTGTGCAGTTAAAAATAAAAATTACTTGATGATTATTATAATCTATAAATTCAAACAATCTTCAAAATGTGAAACTCAATCCTACTTAAATCCTCTATAATAATGCCAATATTAAATGAATTCAAGTTTTGACCTATTCCACTTTTTGGGTGCACTTAATTATATGTATATGAAAACACTACAGTATTCAAGAATCAAAATTTTAACAGTGCATAATGTTCTCTCAATTTAATACAAAAATAAAACTGATTTACATCAGGTTGCTTTCTAAACCTTATATCTTATGTGAAAAATGATTTTTGTTCAAGCAGAAATTTGATGCATTTAAGAAAATTACCGTTTAGTCAACTAATTTTAAGTTTAATATATCTAATTGTTTCTAAAAACAATTTGTTTGTGAACAAAGATTTATTTGCTTATAGAGAAAACCTACTTAAAATTAGCAAATCTATAAAAAACTATTTGATCCTAGTGCATATTATTTCTTTGTTTAAATAATGTGTTCATTAAAACAATTCTGAAGTTTTTTGGCTTAAGGTTGTATAAGATCCATTAGGGAGGATCTATTTTCTTCTAAGCTTAACTACATTGAATTGTTGCAGGGTACCAATGTAGATGATGCTAAGATCCTCATTGCACATTCTGGTATGAAGATTTTACCTTGTGACAACCTAGATGAGGCAGCTCGTCTTGCTGTAAAGCTCTCTTCAATTGTTGGCCTTGCCAGGGCTGCCCACCTTGATGTTAACTTTGAGATGCCTCTCTAAATCTTCCTTAATGTTTAACCTAGTTTTTATTAATATCTATTTTTTAATTATATTTATCTGGAGAAATAACTGGGAGAACAGGCATGTGATACCTTAATTCCTATGTTAAGGGTACTTAAGAAAATTTAAGTTTCCTACATTTTCTAGTTCATTGGTAATTAATTTGTTGATAAACCAAAATTAACTTATGTTACTCCAAAGAATGCTGTTAAAAATATTTATTCCATAAATTTTCTCTGTTGAACTTTGTTAATAAAAAGAAAAGGGCATTGTGTACATGCCTAGGAAATCATTCAATGCTTTATTTTTTTTTTTTCATTAAAACTGCTCAGAAATAACCATTACTCTTTGTGATTTAGATCTTGAAATAATTTTAATAATGGACTACTAAATCTTAATAATTTATTCCCAATTCTATTTATTATATTTAATGTTTCTTTTTAAACTTTTTTTAATCCCTTGTACTTTGTCCATTAAAGAGGTCGGTCATCTATAGACTTACTGTTTGATGATGTTCTGCGAGGTCACCACTTACCTCACAAAATTGAGCATTTATACATTTATTTGGGTACATATTTGGTGATTTTTATATTATGTTCTTATTGAACTTGCTGAGGAAAGGGTAAGGACCTTTCATCTTGGTAGACAAGAACTCATATTTTCTCTTGAATTAATCTTAGTTCTTTATATAGATTTGCTTCTAGTTTATTAACATATCTTAATTATAACAATAGTCCCTCTCAAAAGCTGTATATCTAGACTCAGAGGCCACTGATGTGTAACTTCATGACTACATGATTGAAAAAAAAAGAAAGAGAAAAAGGATTTATATTGCTGTTGGATTAAATCCAAATCTTTTATCATAAGTGTTGTGTACTTTAAACTCATGAACACTTCAAATTATAAAATTGTTATGTTTATTTTGATATAGGTCTATAATAGTTTTAAAGGATTCTTATTATTCTATAATAGTTGAGAAGATTACAGAATAATATCATATGACTGAAGCATATGTTTTACTTAGCTACTTACAGTCATTCATTCTCTTAGTTCAACTCTCTGATTAAAACTGCCAAGTGTTTTAGTTTTGTTCTTATGTATATTTTTTACTTTAATCTTATTTTGAAACCAAGATATTTCTTTTATGTCTCTTGTTTAAAACAAAGTCATCATTATTTTGTTAACATTTTTATTTTATAGCCTTATTTATTTATTAATTTTTTTTAAATTGTGATATATAAAATGTGAAATATTAATGTTGTTTTTACTCTATTTAAGATTTCAATTTACTTTGTTTTTGATAGTTTACTATGTTATTAACATTGAAATTTGTTCTTTTTTAAAAGAAAATTGTATTATTAATATTGTAAAAAAAAAAAAAAAAATGTATATTTTTCTTTAAATAAACAAGAAAAAAGACATTTTAAGATTTAAGTGATTTCATCATATGGTATATATTTCATTTTATGCCATGTATTTTAACTTATTTATCTGTTGTTTTCATTTTAAAATGTTGCTTAGCATGTTGTCATTATATTGTCCTAGTCTATACTGAGGTATTACTGTTTGAAAATACAGTGCCTTGGAATCCCCCGTGTTTTAAGTAAATTATTATTTCTCATTATTTTTTCTGCCATGCTATTTATTACAAGATTTGTCTCATGTTTTTTATAAACTGCGCACTATTAGACATGTTTCCATCATTATTACAAAATATTTATTTTTCTTATCTCATCATCTGAAGTTTTGCTTTACTTATGATGATCATTTAGGGAAAATAACCAAGTTCAGCCAAGTTGACCAAGTAGCTCAAAGTTATATACTTGTAAGAAAAATTTCATATCTGTTGAAGCCCTTTTGGAAACTTTCTTTGATTTTCTATGTATTTTTTCTTTTTTAATAATCTCTTTCTGAATAATATTACAAAATTGTTTTACTTGGATGGATAAAAACTCAATTTTATGTATATGCTTTGTGGATAAACATTCAAATGTATCTGAAATCTCGTTAACCTATTTATGAAGACAATATTGTTAACTAATAAAAGGCATGTTGAAAAATAAATCCCATTCACATTGAATTTCAAGTTCATGAACCCCAAAACTCTTAAAAGAAATAAAAATCTTTGGAAATATAGAAAAGAAATTTCAAATCCTGACATGACTTGAAATATAGGCTGTAAGAAAAACGGATGTGTGATGTATACCCAGCGCTCTCAAAAAACCCCAGTGGTTCACTTCCTTGTTATGAAATCAATGTTTAGCCAAAAATAAACCAACATATTCCAGTTCAATTAACTATTGCAATAGAATTGTATAATTCCAGTTTGTTAAAGTAATAGAATACTTGTCTTTCAAAATCACCTGTTTCAATTTGTTATAAGGTATTATCATTTATTCCAAGTTAGGTTACACCTTATCACTTCAACAAAAATGTTTACTCCTTTTTCAAAGATTATCTATTCTGAAAAGAGGTCTAAATATTAGTGAACCTCTAATTTAATAAACATTTAGGTTACAAAGATATGAGTGTCTACTTTTTAACCAACTTCTGTATTTATATTTCCACATTTCCTTTATATATTTGGTATGTGTTATACTGATTTAAGTTCTTAAAATGATGTTAATTTTACAATAGTCTTTGCTGCTTCATCAAAATCATCCACTGGAATAAGATGAGCTTTGCTTTTGGAGAGTATTTCTTTTCCCTGCCTGACATTGGTCCCCTGCAACAAGGAACAGGATAAAAATTCAACAAATTAGTGCAATAGAAATTTATAAAGAAATTCTTTTCACAAAACTAATTGTCATAACTAGTGATATCCTTTTTATCAAATTTTCTATTTTTTTTTTCTGATTTTTTTTTTTTTTTGTAGTTATTATTAGTATTATTTTTTGTGTCACCCTTAAAGAGAGATAAGAAATCTGCCAGATGCCAGGTTCCTGCCTATTGAACTTTTATTTGTTTCTTTGTGATGTTAGGCAAAAGGAACAGTAAGAGGAGGTTCACTTGACGAGGAAAGTTCAAAAACACATTCTAAAACGCTGAGAAATTCGCTCAGCTTTACGCAGCTCTTTTGTGACTGACTTTCATATATTTAATTAAATCTATTATTATTAAATTATATATTTATTGTAGGTTAAGTGCAAATGGAACATCTATGACATGGTGTGTAGAGGAGAAGGATCAACTATTGGCACTGACCTTGATGTTGGCACAGGACTGTACGAGGAAAGGTCTGCAAGCCAGGATCCCGCAGTCCCTGACGTCCTCCGGCAAGATGGCAGCCACCTCGGCGAAGTTGGGGTG
>KZ816982.1:151046-170434 GCA_000696205.2 Oncopeltus fasciatus | reverse complement strand
CTTTTTTCTTTTTTTTTTTTAAATCACTGAATTTTGTTAAGAAGTCAGATACCAATATATAAAGACATGTATGCACACTCTAATTTTAAAGACTATAATTTTTCACATTTAGTAGGAAGTATTAAAGGAAATATTGAATTTTTTTTTAAATTACATAATTCCATTAATGTATTAAAAAAATTACATTAAAAATTTAATATTAAAAAATTCAATTTCTCTCACTAATTTAGATCATAATAATTATATAAAAATATCAGTGTTTCTTTAAGATGTACTTCAATGAAAATAGGTAAAAAAATTATAAATGGATATAAGCTGAAGGAAGTGAAGAGCATAAAAAGAATAACCACTAAACCAGTTAGTTTACTTTAGAAATACCACCAGCCATTGTAGTTAAATTTGTAAATACCTGACTTAATAAGAGTATTTTGTATGAATTTTCTGGATATAACATACTCGTTTTGTTCACATATGTTTCCACGATCTCAAGGAATATTCATACATTCTTCTGGGCTTGCTCATGTAGTAAAGTAACTTTTTGCCAAGCTTTCACACATCAAGTGATGGCTTCTTCTGGGCTCATAGTAGAACAAGAGTGACTACAGGTCCAGACGGCTTTTTTTGCCATCTTAGAACCGGACCTTGATCTAAGTCTGCCTTCCCATTGGTTAGCTCTTATCAGTAAATGCTATTACCACAAACTGAAATCACCATTGATGTGAAGGCTGATTTAGATCAAGGTCCGGTCTTAGGAAGATATAAAAGCCCCCCTGAACCTGGAGTCGGCTAGAAGAAGCTATCACATACGAAATCTTGGCAAAAAGCAACTTTACTACATGGTCAAGCCTGGAAGAAATTTTTATGAATATACTGATTTTGGTTTGAATATTATCGAAACTAGAGGGCCCAATCATTACTCTAAATTGAATTTTCTAACATATTCCTTAATATATATATATATANCCACCCTAACCAACCCTATCTCATCTTCCCAGAGATCCTTCTCGAGTCAGTCTCATTACAGCAGTGCACTAGACTATATATATGTGTTATATTGACATATCCTACTTAATCCACATAAAATAATGCTTGCAGTCAGCTCCTTTTCCAGAAGCTCCCCACTCCAACTAGTCCTATCTCATCTTCCCAGAGACCCTCTCGAGCCAGTCTGCGTTACCGCTCTGTATCAAGCCTATCCCGAGGTTCTCCTATTTAATATTATTTACTTAGTGAACATAAGTGATATAAAAACGACCAGTTTACTAAATGGAGATGCATATTTTCCGGGACTACAAACACAAAATTTTGAAATACCCAAAGGTGTCATAAAAATAAAAAATAACGAAGCATATTGCACCGTAATCAATAAAACGGGACAAAATAGAGAATTTAAGCAACAAACACCCATTCCTTCGAACCAATTGAAGCTTTTAAAATTAAGAAAAAATATCACGACCCCAAAAAATTTAATTTAAATAATATAAACATTAATTTGGAAAATGAAGAGATAAAGAATAAAATAAAAATTGAACATATGAACCATAAAGAAAAATAGGCGATAATAAAATTAATAAAAAATTTTGAAGATGTATTTTTAAAGGGCAATGAACCATTACCAGCAACCACTGAAATAAAACACACTATAAAGACAACTGACGAGACACCCATTTATACAAAAAATTACAGATATTCGTTTATTTATAAAGAAAAAGTAAAAAATCAAATTCAAAAAATGTTAGAACAAAACATAATTAGACCATCTTGCTCACCATGGAATTCACCCATATGGATAGTTCTAAAGAAAACTGACAACAGTCAACAAAAAAAATTAAGAATTGTAACAGATTACCGACTATTAAATGCTAAAACTATTGATGACCGACACCCAATTCCAAATATTAATGACATTTTAGATAAATTAGGCAAAAGCATTTATTTCAGCTGTATCGACCTCCATTCCGCGTTTTTTTCAATTTTAATGGCTGAAAAGAGCATACCAAAGACAGCGTTCACCATAGAAGACGGACACTACGAATATTTAAGAATGCCATACTGAGTAAAAATCGGACCCAGTACTTACAAGAACACATACAGACCCTTACAGAAGTTTTCTTGGCCCTCAGAAAAGCCAATCTTCGAACACAACTAGACAAAACAGAATTTTTAAAACCAGAAGCCGCTTATTTAGGACACATTATAACCTAACCCAGATAAAATAAAAGCAATTCAATCTTTTCCCATACCAAAAACGTCAAAACAAATTAAATTTTTAGGATATTACAGAAAATACATACCAAACTTTGCAGACATAACAAACCCCTAACTAACTGCTTAAGAAAAAAATAAACATAAATGACCCAATTTATATAAAATGTTTTGACAACTGTAAATAAATGAACCCATACTACAATACCTCGATTTTAGTAAAGAATTTTTCTTCACAACGAATGCGAGTAACTTTGCCATGGGCAGTGTTCTTAGCCAAAAAATAAATGGATACCTTTTGCCCATAGCTTATGCCTCATGAACTTTAAATCAATAACTACTATGTCAATAGCATAATATACCATCGCAAATTGATATGTGGAGAAGAAATCTCAATAAAAGGAAACCCATCCTCATGCACCTACACAAGTCATCATTCAAGAAAACATCATAGATCAACTACCAAATTCTGCACACCTTATAACAATTTTTCCTAACAAAGCAAAACTAACTACCAACACTAGCTATTCATCAGAAGACATCAAACTCCAAGGTATCAAACTCATAAACTTAAGCAAAGACAAACATCTGACCTACAGTGGAATATCTTATAATTACTCATCCTACTCATATGGAAAACCTGTAATTTCAAAAACTAAACTCAATTTTATTGTGAACAAGACAAATTTTACAATTAATTTTAAGTCCATAAGTTTAAAAAACATTAAATTCAACCACATAATACCTACAGAACATACATTTGAAACACAATTTTTTAATTTTAATTTTTGGACAATGTTCCTATATATTATATTGATAATAATTGTACTATATATTTTATATACTATAAAAAAATCGTAAAGGAAAGCCTCAACCTATAACTGAATGCAATGCTGATGAACAAAATGTTCCCCAAAATCATAATGTTTTATTTTCATAATATGAAAAATCTTAGGGGGGACACATTATATTGACATATCCTACTTAATTCACATAAAATAATGTTTGCAGTCAGCTCTTTTCCCAGAAGTTCCCCACTCCAACTAGTCCTATCTCATCTTCCCATAGACTCTCTCGAGCCAGTCTGCGTTTCGGATCTGTATCAAGCCTATCCCGAGGTTCTCCAATATAATATTATTTACTTAGTGAAAAAAAGTGATAATTGTAGTGATTCCTCCAATTTATTGTAACCGACTCCAGTCAAAACTATTTGATCATTATTATGAAGGGAGTTAACTACATTTGATGAGAGCTAACTCATGACTGAAACTTACTGAGCACCAAATACCTGAAGACCCCTCCGAGCTGTATAAAATAATAATAAAATTGAGTTAATAAATATGTTTTGATTTTAAAACTCATTGACCAAATCCTAACTACTTATCCATCATTGACAATTAAAATAGAGAGAAATGGCCGCCATTCAAAAACTTATTCAGAAAATATTATAGATTTAGTAGATTCTTTGACACCATCGACAATAATGGACTGTAAATTAAAAATAATAACTCATTTATATCTTATATTTCTATATCTTCATATTTTATCTGCTCACTTTTTTCTAGTTTTCTTTTATATTTTATCACTCTAATTTTATTTTTAATTTATCTAAATTGATTTCCACTTCATATTATTAATACCTGGTTGTCTAGTTACTAATTAATAATTTAAACCACTAGAATACTAATATTGGCAGCATAGTTACCTGAAGCCTCACCACCACAGGGACCTTCAGGTTTATTTCTCTGATAGCATTATTTATGCCTCGTGCAATTATATCACAGCGCATGATCCCTCCAAAAATGTTTACCAATATTCCTTTCACCTGGAATATTATTTCCAGAATTAAATATACTGTTTTTTATAATTCAATATACAATTTTAAATTATGTCATTTGTAACTTATTCTTAAAGTAAGGCGTATGGTGTTTCAGTTGAAAGTTTAACTATTTTAGCATTAATCTAAGCAGTTAAAATTTATAGACATCAACTTAGTGATGAGGTTCTATATGTCAATGAATTCTGAATAAGTATCAAGTAAGGAGTGTGGAGGTGATCTGTCAGAGTCTTGCAATCCTGGTACTGTGGATTAAAATCCTGCTCTAGATGTGCTTTTATTGAGAAATAAAAGCTTGCCCAGAGCCATGAGTGTTTAGAATAGAGTGGAAATCTAGTAGTCGTAGATAGCCCTTACCCCATGACCCTAACTGGTTGAATGGTAGATTAAATTTAAAAAATAAAATTAAAGTCTAGCATATCGAAAAGGTAGCAATGTTAAGCTATGCCAACTAATTCAAATGAAGGTAAAACTCAATGATTGAAGACAGTTCCAGAGTTCTTGGGATCTTTAGCTAATGGCTAAAATTTTGGCCTTCCTCTAACTCCCTCCTCCCCCCGCTCAACATATAATTGCATATAAATATGTATATTTACTTAAGAGTTTGAAATAAAAAGTTTAAGGCTTGAAGATAAAAAAATCGATAGGAGAAGGTCCAAATTAATCGATAGATTAGATGCCCACCTTGTTGTCCATGAGAATGATGAGGAAGGCTTGTCTGACCGCCTCCTCGTCACTGCCACCCCCGACGTCCAGGAAGTTGGCCGGGTTCCCCTTGTAGAGCTTGATTATGTCGCAGGTGGACATGGCCAGGCCTGCACCATTCACCATGCAGCCGATATTGCCTGTGCAGCATCACCGGGGATTAATCACTACCATCAGGTGGAGCGAGCAATCCGTACTCATTTACAGTATACAACGTTTCTTTACTTTTAAATTGCTGAGTTTCACTTTAATGGCAGAAAAAAATATGTTAAATATTTGTTTCCCTATAGATCCGTTCTTACCCTGGAACAATTTCAGCTATCAATACAAACACATCCAACGGTTTGAAAAAGAAGCTGAAATACCGAATTCGGGTCTTTTATTCTTAAAATTGCAGGCTCTAGAGTACGTATAGACAAATTTATACAAAATAGCAATTTGTTTTCCTCTTAAGATTTTGCTATTTTATCCAATAAAAATGAATTTTTGTTTTAAAAACATTAATGTTCGCTATGTTTTAGCCTATTTGGTCATTTTCAAGTACAATTTTTTAATAATACTTGGGAACAATTTGGAACTTAATTTCTGATGAGTTAATTTTTTTAGCTGTTTTCTATAGAATTAGACAAACTGGTTTAAAAAAAAAATTTTTTTTCTATCACGTCAAGTTCGGTTTTTATGTGGGTGGGGCGCTTGCTGGTCTAGACCTCCCTGTTTAGTTACGTCTGTTATACTGTGGTGAAACGTTGTGTACCGGTAAGCAGTATTTGGTATTTCGTTACGGGGTATAACAAGAAAAACAAATGTAAAATAGAGTATCCTAGTTTACCGTCAGCTATACGCCCAGTACCGCATTCAGCCGAAGACCCCGTGCCAGTTTTCAATGAATTTCCCTCTTTGGAAGAAGGGGATTACGGATATGGCATTCAAAAACATTGTTAAAGACTTTTTTAGAAATACACGAGCATTGAATTGCTCCGAAATTGTCCAGCAACTCTTGGAAAGATTCCAAAAGCTAGGTTGCAATATGAGCATTAAATTGAATTTTTTACACAGCCACCTTTCCCGGACAATCTTGGTGCAGTGAGTGATGAGCAGGGTGAGCGTTTCCATCAAGATTTGAGGGTCATGAAAGCAAGGTATCAAGGTAGATGGGACGTACATATGATGGCTGACTATTGTTGGAGCATCAAGCGCGAACTAAACAGTCCTCAAAAAGCTACTAATTTTTAAGTACTGTTCATTAAATAAACAATTTGATATGTATGAACTCGATTTAACTTACTTACTTAAATGTTTTGTAAACTGTAATTTGGTACTTTTTTGCTTTGGTTCTTTTTAATGTATGATTTTTATATTTCTGAGGATATCCTGTAGTTTAAAAAGTTGACGTGATAGACAAAATCTGAGAGTATTCTCAGATACAGACGCCAATAATTAGTGAAAAAAACACTGTATAAGATCTAACTCAACAAAAAATGTTTTCCCCAGTGTAATTTAAAGCCCGAATTTTTTTAAACGCTTCAGGCAAAATAAGAATAAAGTTAATTATGTGCATAATTTTATTTTATTTTACTTTCAGCACCTTCAAGGCTAACGACTTTAATTTTAAGAGAACATACATCATTATAGAGCACTCTTGCTGAATCCCTTGGGACCTGCGACGTTGGGTCTATTTACAGTTTACAATTTTTTCTCAGGCTCACTATCTCTTTTGAATGTAAAACTTAAGACGGAAACCTTTTTGATCCACTGTTTCCACACATATCTTGAAACAGTTGACAATCAGCCATTAGATCTTACCTTGGACTCATTTTTGGCTACGGATGCTTGGAATTTACTTGAACCTATCTTATTCTTTTTAATTTAATTTATTTTTTTTTAATAAATTGCGACGCGACTGCTGATGGTCATTGGCGCTTGATTATTTAATTACTTGTAAATAATTAATTCCTTTGCAGATTGATCATTTACATATGTTATTTCCCAAAAATGGCCTTTCCTAATTAGTTGAAATAAGAAAAGGCAAGTAAATCGATATTGCTTTTCATTTGAAAATTATTGTAGTATGAGATAATATGAGCATACCTTTTCGGCTCTTTAGACATCATCAGGAGCTCTTCAATGTTGTTGTACCTCTACTATGTCCTGGCCGTTACTGTATGGACCTGAACCTAATGGTAGTATCGATTATATTGAAGAACACCCGATCACGAATGAGCGAAAAGCCGAAAACGTATGAGCGAAAAATAAGTAATCGTGGGAAATTCCCACGAATCCTATTATTTCATGCTAGTCATCAAACCTCAAATCTAGCTTAACCGATATTAAATATTTACATTTAGATAATTATAACTGTGACAGATAAATAATTCTGCCATTCGTTGACTGAATATACAAGGTATGTTTTGGAATCATGTAAACATAAGAAAATGTAAGGGGTATAAATGTTTACCGTCGAGTGAGACATAGCTGATGCCTGCTTTGTCTGCCGCTACTTCTTTTGGATCCTCCTGACTGGTGTCACGTAGTTTGAACAACTCTTTTTGCCTGAAGAATGCGCTGTCGTCGAACCGCAGCTTGGCGTCCAGGCAGTAAACTGCAAAATCCAAACTACGCTCAATATTTTTCTTTATAATTTGGTGTGAGTAGCTCTTTAGATTCCCTCACACAAGAGCGGATGTCACACGTAAATGCCTTGTACTTTCCATTAACAGTTCAACATTGAAAACATTTGCAAATTATTTCTTCATATGTTGTCCCAATGAAATTGGATAATGAAAAATGTACCACTATAACTTCAATAATGTGCTCTAAAAAAAATGTTTTTTTGTTTTTTTTCATTGAATATCCTATTATGATTGGTTAATGAATGAAGATGGCCTACGGTAAATGAACATAGGGAATACTTTGGGAATAGTTAATATTATTCTCACAGGATGAAAGACTGTTACAACTAGATAAAAACAGTAATCATGAATTATTAACATTCAAGATTATATTCTTAAATATATTTCATTAAGTCCAAATATGATAAACATAATTTTAGAAAGTATGACTACTTCCTAACAGACTTCAAGGGCCAACTGAGAGTGATAGTGGTAAACATTCAGTAACTTATATATATTTGTCATCTTTATTTAACAATAAAGAATCTAGTTTTCTTCTACATTGATGAAATAATTTATAATATACAATAGTAAAATAAATATTGAATCTATAAATAGATAAAATTAAGAGAATTTCATATTCAAAAATATTCAGGGTATGTATGATACAAGGAAATATATTTTTGATAGGTTGTATTTTATAACAACATACATAATATATAAAAAGTATTCAGGAGCAGATTTCCCATGTTATATTAAACGTGGATATAGATTGGAGTAAATGAGAAAATTTATTTAAAAGCCGTAGAGAACAATTAGTGTAAAATATATAACTATTAAAACTGGCTCTAGACTGACAGGGAAGATGAAGTGGGGGAAGCGCTTATCTTCTTCCTTATACGTTACTTCCTTTTACGTTTTTCGTAAAACTGTTATTGAACATAAACGTTAGAAAATTATATTTTACGGCAATTATGTTTAAACATTTTCGTAAATCAAAAAACAATAATGATATTATTATTTTAAATATAGGTCTTTATCTTTACTCCCTTTTCCTTTAACATATATTAATAAAAAGAAAGAAAAAAAACAACTCTTTATTGGTTTTGCAATGAAAAGCCTAAATACTCAATTTGGTTTTTATCAAAAGAGGTTTTTAAACTAAGAGTTTCAAACTTAAAACTTAGTTTTTAAAACTGAGAGGGCCCACCCAGCACTACAATACAACATTATAGTACTGGGTGGGCTTCTCTAACCTTTTTAGATCACTTAGAGGCAAAAATTTTATAAAATTTGTATAATATAACATTTTTACTAAAAGCTAAAATTAAGGAATATATTGAAACATTTAAATTCGGTGTTTGAGCCCTTTTCTTTTTAAAAAATAGAAAACAAATTCAGGATTTGGGCTCAATTTGACTAACTATTGACATAATTCCTTTTTAAATGGAAATAGATATTGAGTGGGAGATCAAATTGAATAATTGTCAATATTTTTCTTAATATAGGCGTTATGAAAAAGTTTATAAAAATATACACTTATTTTACAAAAAGTGTAGTTTAATAATTTTTATCTTCTACAAGATTTTTGCAAAAGGTACATAATAAGGAAGATATTTATGAAGGAAGCAGCAGTACGAGGACCTCTCTCTTTCAGTCTCTCCTGAGTGTCCTACTTCATTATTTTTTCCGGCTTTCGTATTTAATTAAACTTAGACGATTTTAGTTGGGGTTCGGTCAAGGTAGATCCAAAAAACACAAATTTAAAAAATGTATTTTTTAATAAAGGATTTTTTACATTTGTGTTTTTTGGATCTACCTTGACCGAACCCCAACTAAAATCATCTAAGAATAATATCTACGATCAAAAAAACTCTCCTTTTGTCTTTAATTAAAGTTTATTTCAAAAGAAGTAGAGTAAATGTAGTTGGTTTATGCGGGTCTTTCTTTTCATACAATTAGCTGAGGAGATCCACTCTCACAGGCTTGTCCTTGTCGAGGAATAGAAGCTTTCGCTGTGCCATGAGTGTTTAGAATTGTTTGGCCACCCATATATAGTCCCTCCCTCTGTGGCCCCAAGCTGCACGAAAGGCAGAATAAGAAATTATATGAGAAGTCAATACTTACATTTGCCTTCCTTGTCCTTGATGAGGGGGTTAACTTCCACCATGAGGGCGTCCTTGTCTGTGAAGAGGGAGTACATGTTCCTGACGAATTTGTTCACGTCCTCTTCAGGTAGTTCCAGGGCTCGGGCTGCCTTCGTCACCACTTCCTTCGTCACGCCTGCATATTTCATTACCTCTCAGCTCTAACTTTCAGGGAAATATATGTTTTTTGCTTGTAAATCTTATCTATCGGACACTGTGACAAAAATGGCAAGCTCTAAATTACCTTTGACGACATCGATGGGAATGTAGTGAATGGCTTGGGGGTTCTTCTTGGCCACTTCTTCGATCTCGACTCCGCCTTCCTTGGAAGCCATCAGCACCGGACCCTGTTGACAGATGTTTATTCAGTATGTCTTCCTTTTATTCACAGACCCTCAGTACCAGATCCGAATATAAGCCGTCGGATTAGCTGATATAATATCATATATCAGTCAATATAATATGTCGGGTCTTCCTAGCTTGGCCCTAGGGGTTCGAGTTCTGTCCTGTGCAGGATTCAATAGAGAAATAAAAGCCTGACCTGAACTATAGACACTCTATAGATAGCTCTTTCTTTCATTCAGAGGGGCATAAAAACAAAGTCCAATGACTATTATTATAAAACTAAGCTACAGTCTGCCGGCTACTTCACTCACTAAATTAAGCTGTATTATTTATTCGATGATATTAAACATGAATAAATCCTTGATAATAGGGAGTAACGACGAAGCCGAATAGTAATCTATTTCATGACGTATATATTGCAGATATCACTTCCTTTATTATTTATGTTTCATTTTTAGCAGTTTTCCTGAAAGGAAGTTAAGCTATTTAAGTTTCTATGGATCATGTTGATCAATGGAGGATCAAGTTGATATTTTCCTTATTATTAATAATTACATTAAATACAAAGACTATGAAATATGAGAAATCTGCTTAATTTAAGATACTCTCTGACCTACTTTCCTTTTTCATCGACAGTGATCTGCCTTTCCCATCCAAAGAAATTCACCGTGTACTAGAAATAAATGTATAAATACTTGTAGATTATATTCGCGTTATAACTACGATATAGTGACGTCACAAGCCAAAGATAGATATTCCACAGCATTTCTCGAAAATTCCGAAAGCCGCTTTAAGTAAATAATTAGTTACCCCAAACGATCGTTCCATCATTATGCAAAGATAGTACTCCTTGACTGCGGTCTTCTTTTCGGTCACCATCACCACGTCACATCGGATGCCTTGCTCTCCTGTCTGCTTCGTCACGAGAACTTGGCCCAGCATACGCTCAGCCGTCTCCACTGCCTCTTCACTCCTGATACCCGACAAATCATTATACACTTTCCCCCAGGAGGAATGCTACTCAAAGTCTTTATCGCAAATACGTTAAATTGAAAGCAAGTAGAAATATGGAGTATCCGAAAATTTACATTAGCAATTATTTCAATTAACTAAGAGTAAAAATTCAAATTAACTTCCAGCTGTGAAGAAAAAAATTCTGGAACTTTAAGTGTACAACTATCCGCTACGATTTCATAATAAAGCATAAAGAACTTGTCGCATCAGCTTCATAATCTAGGCGGATTTAACTTAAAAATGTAATAAGTACCAGTAAATAAAGTAATTTTAATTACAAGATGGGGTATTACCATTAAAGTTTCGTCCAGACGTGCTGGTTCATTACTCATATATTTATACAACTGATTACATACACTTTGATTGTTTTACTCGTTTCTTATATATTATATTTATATATTTTTTTATTAGTCCTGTTTTTAAAATTTTTTTTTAATTATTTATTTTTTTTATAAATAGACAGCCCTGAAGAAGGCCTGAAATTTATGCCAAAACATTGGCATTAAAATCCTGAGACTGAATCATCCACTAATCCTTCCTCATTAAGTTGGACGGTCAACGCAATGTTTTAGCAAAACTAAAAAATCAGGGCCACTTAAATACTTATTTTATTTAGATTGATCTTGTACCTAAGAAATGTGACAGAATTAATTTGCATGAAACAGAAGAGATTTAATTCAGAAAAATAAGAGGCCACTTTTAATTTTTTCTCTCAAGGGAAATTTTTGAAAACGTTCAAGGCGCTGCCAGACTTACGTCTTGAGGAGCTTTACACCACCCTGCAGACCATTCTTGAAGGTGCCCTTTCCTCGGCCGCCGGTCAGCACCTGAGCCTTGAGGACCACGTCCTTGATGGAGAGCTCGCTGAGGATCCTCTTGACGTCATCCTTGGTCCGCGCCACGCCGAATTTGGGCACCGGGAGCCCGGCACCACGGAGCAAAGTGTAGCTTACGTGTTCGTGGACATTCAACCAGCGCCGCCCCAGACGCGATCCGGTCGCTGCCTGAAACAGATAAGGGGAAAACACACACCCATCAATCCTCGAGGAAATAAATCTATGGCTAAACTAAATAAAACTGAAACAATCTACGAGGCCGCAGACGTAAATTCTTTCAGAATCTATAGTGATCTCATCTTTCACGGAAACCAAAGATTTAAGAAGAAACTTAACTATTTTATCAGAATATGAAATTGAACTAAGATGATTTTTTTTTAGAAAACTATTTTCATTGTTAAAATAACAATTAAAAAACAAAGACAATATTCAGGAGGATTTATCACCATATTGCCATTGGCAATATTCATTGCAATATTGATAGATATTTAGTTATAATTACATGCATATTCTAGTAAGAAGGCAGATCATACACTTATTATGTATACTGTACTCTTAGCAACAAGGCTTATAAAGAAGGCAGGATTGGATGTACATTGCGAATCTCAATCTGATCATCCCACAAATCTCTTTGGTTTAGTAAAATTTTTAAGCATATTGGCTTTCGTATTATCCTAATTTAATTATACATATACTTATTGTTCTTCACTTTTTGACTAGTGATAAAACGATTGAACTTTCTTTTTTTTTATTTACCCTTAATTAGAACGTCTACCATAACTGGTAAAATTAAAATATTTTATCATAAGGAAATATTTCATTTTAATGCTATTTCCTTCAGGAATATCATTAAAATGGAAGGTATATATATGATGGGGAATTCATTTATTTTTAAACTTCTCTAAGTTACTTTTATGTTTGGACATACGATTACAGTACAATCGAAATCTTGGGAAGAGAAACCTGTCTACAAAACAGCTTTTGGCAAGCTTATCATCAAAAAATCTACTCTTTATATAAATGAAAACACACATATTCAATATTATCTTATGTACATCAAGGTAACAATTCTGCATTTTCTATATTCCTCTATTTTGAATATTGTTCACATAAATGTTCTAATAAATAAATATTTAGAGTGGTGTAATTGGTCACCTTCTCTCCTCATGTGATTGATATTTTGAATGTCATTTTTAATTTCATTGTAATCAAATTTCAAAATGTTTTTATTTAATAGAATGTAATAAATAAATAAAAGTTTATAAAAAATAAGTACATAAATATATTGAGTTATAATTGCCTTATTTTTTTAAAAACAATTTATTAACAATGACATTGTCAATAAATTACAATCTGAAAGCGTTGACATTTTCTATAAGTTTAAATGATTGGTGTTATTGGACATTCATATTGGACAAATTGATATGCTATTTATTTATTAAAATATAAGTAGCTGTATTTTTAATGAATGGAACAAGGATATAGAAGTCAATACTGTTGCATTGAGAGCTTTAAATATGTTTTGCTTACATAATGTAGAATCCACTCTAAGCCCTTGAAAGCATCAAGGTAATCTATTCACATGAATACATTACCACTAGGCTTCTCCCAGTCGCTCTGCTATTTCGCCCCAGACTGCTTTCTGCATTTTGTAATCCCAGGGTGTTAAAAATAACAATCAACTTTTCAGCTGATATACCTGTTGAAGAAGTTTCGGTGAAATGGATTTGACCAATTGACCCCCAATGATGATGGACATTTTCGCTCCTAACTTCCAAATAGTAAATTTATAAATCGAAGGAATATTATTTTAAAAACAATTTTCACTATTTACAAACTGTATTCGTGACAAAACACATATTATAACAGCTGTTTTTCTTTTGGAAGGTTAAGGAACTTTTGAAAGAATAAACTCAGTTAGGTAAATGCGCAGGAGAGCTGCGGAAGAAACATAGATATATAAATGATATTTACGTTAGTTTGATATTCAGAATGAATTTTTGCACATTTTGTTTATAATAAGTTAGTGAAGTGTAAACTATGATAAGCGTTTCCAAATTTGGTCTACCAGTGCCAAGTAGATATAAGCTATCAACACTCTTAAATCACTAATCTTTTTTTTATTATTTTTTTTTTTTATGGCATCCCAACCTTTAGGGTCATTAATGCCTTTTACGTACAGAAACTGATGTTGTTCATAACGTTTGCCGCGAAATATGGAGGTGGACAGTCGAAAGCCGCCCGCGACGGAGGGAGCATGAACAGGAGACCATGTCCCGGCACGAGGCAAACCACAGCACCATGCTGACCCCTTACAATTGGCTCTTTGTCCAGTCCTGCCTGAGGAGTCCTTAGTGAAGTGTCCAACCTGTGAGCGAGGGTGTGCATGGTGGGACTAGGCCATTCAAACCCTCCAGGTCGACAATATACTCTAAGTAGGATGCCAAACTCGGAGCCGCAGCCCACCACGACCCAAAGACAGGCCGCCGTCCGTCGCACCGACCGTTAATTATTCATTGAAAGCAAACTATTGACAATTTAGTAGAGAGAATAAAAATTAAATCAGGTTATATAAATTAGTATCTTTGAGGAATTTGATTAGCTGGTGTATCGTGTCTTGATTGTTCTCTAAAATATTTTCTAAGCTCGAAGGAAGAGCATATCGTCGTACTTCATGCATTCTGTTAATATGTGATTCACAGAAAGAGGAACCTGGCAATCCACGCAGACTGGAGGAGGTTTCTTCTCCATTAAGTGACAATGGGTCAGTCGGGGATGTCCTATTCCTAATCGAGTCAAGATGACCTCTTCGCGTCTATGATTCCTGATAGAGGAGCTCCATTGGTTCACAGTTTCTTTGATAGCAGGAAGTTGGTGACCAGTAACATTGGCCCATTTTTCTTCCCACTTATGAAAAATTGCTTTTTATTTTATAAATTACATAATATCCAGCGGTGTTATGGAATTGCAGATGTTGCCGTTCCGCGTAGCTGCTTTAGCTTCAACATCTGCCTTTTCATTTCCACTTATCCCACAATGACTAGGTGTCCATAGATACTTTAATCCCTTCTTGGTGTAAATTTTTAATGTTATACATAATATTGTTTATGATAGGGTGTTGGTTGAATAAGTTTTTAAAGCTGAGAATGGAAAATAAGGAGTCAGTACAGATTAGTAGATTGTGTTGTTGCGGTAATACTGTGTTCAGTGCTTTATCTATTGTTTTAAGTTCTGCGGTGTATATACTGACCATTTTATGGATTGTAAATCGGTATACTCCTGAGCTGCTTACAATCGTTGCGCCAGTTTGATCAACTATTTTGGAGCCATCCGTGTATACAACAGAACAGGATTGCATGCTTAGTAGAATATTATTGAACTCCCTTAAGAATACTATAGGGGAGTTTCGTGTTTCAAATATTTGGTGAGAGTTAAGTTTATTCGGGGGCTGACAAGCATCCTGGGTTCTATTATTGAATCTTGGGAAAGCAGTTGAGTGGGGAGTTCAAGATTGAGTTCATAAAGCATATGACTGACTCTATCGAAGAATGAGGATCTTTGCTGTGCGTGTGTGTATGACGTGATTGAGGGAAGGAGTTTGAGCTTAATGGATGGTATGGTTTGGCAGATACTTTGATACAATATCTAAGTGTCAATAATATTTTTCTGAACTCAAGTGGCATTTCTTCAGCTTCAATTTTAAGGCTATCTATGGGGCTCGATCTGAATGCACCTGTGGCTATTCTTAGGGCACTATGTTGCACTGAGTTGAGCATTAGAAGAGTTTTGTCACTGGCAGAGGCATATGCTACGCAGCCACAATCAATTAAAGATCTTATCAAAGACCGATAAAAGAGCAGCATGGTGGTTCTGTCCGCCCCATGTTGTATTGCACAAGCTTTTTAAAATATTTATAGATTAAATGCATTTTGTTTTGATATTTTTTGTATGGTTTACCCAGGATAGCCTTCTATCAAAGGTAAGTCCTAAATAGCACACTGCATCAGAATATTTAATGGTATGGTTATTTATTTATGGATATTTTCTAATGTTGTCTAACGTATTTTAGCGAAGAGAATATAGGTTGACTTGGGAAATGAAATCCATGATTTTGGAGCCATTCATTAATGGTTTTTAAAAAGTTATTTGTGCAATAAATCATTTCTGTGACTGCTTTGCTTGCGGTGTAGATCAGAATATCATCCACATATAGAATAATGTGAAATGGGGTTTTATTTAAGTTGTTTATGCAGAATAGGAGAGGACTCAGTACACAATCTTGAGGAACTCCATTCTCCTGTCCAAAATCATCGGAGAGTTGTTTGCCGTATCTCACGAAAAATCCTCGATTTTTCAAAAAATCATTTAGAAAATTAAGCATGTTGCCATTTATTCCCATTTCTATAAGAGCTTCTACTGTATGCCTGCGCTATGTGCTATCAAAGGCATGCTTCAAACTGCAGATTCTAATTGCACTAAATTATCCGTAGTACTACGTCCTTTACGGAACCCGCTTTGATTGTGGTTTAAAAGATTATTTTTTTCAATATACCACATCAGCCTGTTAGCATTTTTTCTATTAGTTTACAGACCGATGATGTTAATGAGATGGGTCGGTAGCCAGACAATTCATTTAATGCCTTGCCTTTTTTATGGATTGGTACAACAATAGCTCTTTGCCAGTCTTCTGGAAAAGTCCGTGAAGAATATATGTGATTTAAAAAACTCTTTATTGTGTCCTGATTAAATAGTGATAAGTTTTTAATCATAGCTATGCATATGGAATCTAAACCGGGAGCAGTGTCTTTTATGCTTCTCAATGCATGGTTGAATTCTAGGGTAGAAAAAGGAATGTTAAGCGTGTGAGAGGGGTTGTCAGGTAGAGGCGATCTGCCGTCGATCTGATCGACTCCTTATTAATTTTGATTGCTTGAAAAGTTTCAGGATAATTAGATGTAGCGGACATATCGCTATAATGACTTCCGAAGTGGTTTGCTATATCATAATGACTAGTTATAATTCTACCATCAATATTTATAGCTGTAATTGGAGGTGAATGTCTTTTTCCCGAATCTTTCTCAACTTTTCTCATACAGCTTTAACTGGTGTGTCGTGAGACATTTGGGAAATATATTTCCTCCATGAATCACGTTTACTTTTATTATAAGTATACCAGGAATGGACTTTAGCTCGGTTATAAGCCTGTATTCGTACTTTTCTAAGAATTTTTAATCTATCCTTCCTAGCTTTTTGGCATTCATCATTCCACCAAGGAATGGGAGCTTTCCTAGGCACCAACTTTGTCTTTGGAATTGTCTGTTCTGCAGCTGCTTTGATTGTATTTTTTATCTGATTGAAGACAAGATTAACATCATTTCTTATAAATAATCTAATGGGTTATTATTATTTCTACCACCAATGAATATAGAACTCTCATACCTTATATTGTCCGTCTTCCTTGGTTTCTGTATATCTCCCGTTGGCGAGCGCTTTCTATTGGCGTATTCGGCCAGAAGATGGACAGTGTCGTCCGAAAGCGCTCGCCAACGGGAGATATACAGAAACCAAGGAAGACGGACAATATAAGGTATGAGAATCATTTCTTATGTCTATGGATGATAGTTCTGCTAGCTGTTGGTAAAGCTTCCAATTAGCTTCATTTATCTTCCATCATGAATACAAGAGGGAGCTATGGGGAAGTGTGACTGTGAGGGGAAGGTGGTCACTATTGTATGTATCAGAAAGGGCTTTCCTAACTACTCTGTGTGCTAATGAAGGGCTACATAAGGAGAGGTCTATTGAAGAAAATTTGCCGGTACTGGAACAGAAATGTGTTGGGGAAGAGTCATTTAATACTACTATCGAATTATGATTGAGAAGATTTTCTATGATTCGTCCACGGTGGTCTATCGAATCACTGCCCCAGATTGGATTGTGAGAGTTAAAATCGCCCATGAGTATAAATAAAGATGGTAATTGTAAATTACTAATATTGAAAGTTATTTCTAGAAAGAGTTGCTAATGACCAATTTTAATTTGGTTCAATAAAAGTCGACAAAAAAAAAATCTCGCTAATAAAATATAAAAGTATGACAAATTTATCACTTTTTGGAGATTTCTCTCAAGAAATAAAGCTAATCAAGTTTGTCTTATGATGTGTCATTTGATCATTTTTTCGACTTTTTATATGGTCCTTTCAACTATATACAAACACACATTGTATTATAAATTATATAACAGCCTCAGTGTCCTAAACTTTAAAAAAAAAAGTGAAAGCTATCCGAAGCCAACTGGAATGACATCAGGAGATAGCAAAAATTTCGGATATTGGCATATTTTCTTCAAATGTTAATGAAGTTATTAGCAATATCAATAACAGAATATTATAGTATTATTAAAGCGTCGAATACACGCGAGTAATATTTAAAAAAAAAAAATTAGAAGGCATTTAGTCAGTAAATGTCAATGCTCCTCCCAAGAATATATAGGGAGCAGTTAGGAGTGTTAGGGCTATCAGAACCCCTCTACAGTAACACACATTATACCTAAACAAGACTAGATAATTTCCGATCCACAAGAGCTCAGTAATACATTTGTATTGCATATTATGCAAATATAATAATAATAATATGTAAATACCGCAGGACAAGCGATACAATACTTCCCATAATGGGCTTTAGAGTTTTTAAGAATGAATAAATTTTAAATCTTTTCATATAAATACTGACATTGTATCTACTATTTATCCATGGAAATATTCTCTGCCCAAGTACAATGTAAACTTACTAAATTTGCCCACAAAAAAAAAATAAATACCTTACTCGCTTTATATCAAACTGAATTTTGAAAAATCATTGAGAATCTCAAAACGGCAAATTTCATATTTACTGATGGAACAAAAAGTACTGACAGGGTAGGAGAGGCAATTATCTTCGAGAACAGAAATTATAAATTTATTTTAGTCCTTTATTGCTCCAATTATAAAACTGCATAAGTGATCATTAATAAGGCAATACAAACGATAATCCCTCATTTCCTAAATATTATCATTTTATTGCACTGACTCCATAGGAACAATAATGGCAACTCATAAACTGTTTTCTGAGAACACTCTTGTTATAGACTTCTTGTAAAAAGTAAATGAGCTAACAAGAAACTCAGTGAATGTTACTCTTTTGTGGACTACAAGGCAAGTCGGCATTCCTGAAAATGCCGAAGTTGACAGGTTAGCAAAATAAGCTGCCTACATGGCATTTAATACAATTAATACTTAGGAAAATATTCCTTATATCTGCTGAAAAAATATCTATAAAAAATGCATAACAGAGTGGCGACAGCTCTACTTAGGAGATAAACTGAGAAAACTAAGATGGGTATTTAGCAGTGGGAGAGCTCTCGGGGAGATAAGAGAGGAAGTGATACTGACAAGGCTCAGGATAGGACACTGCTAACTTACACTCAGCTTCCTCATGGCAAGAGCCGAGACCACTAGGTGTAACTTCTGTGGTGTCAGGCTCACAGTCAAGCATGTGTTCACTGAATGTAGGGCCTATGAGGCTGAGAGAGAACAGTTCAATTTATTAACTGATATTAAAGAGCTTTTCTCAGGCCATTTTAATTACATTAACAATATTTTTCACTTCATACAGCAAACCAACATGTATAACAGAATTTGAATGTTATATATATA
>KZ816982.1:137229-151006 GCA_000696205.2 Oncopeltus fasciatus | reverse complement strand
ATATATATAAGTAAAATGCAATTATTATTTTTTAAAAAGTATATGACATTATGATAATGATAATATTTCAGGCTCTGCCCAGACACCTGCCACCACTCTCTGGGTGCCTTGAGTTCCAGCAGCTTTTGGTGTGATGTGAGTGCTCAGTGAAAGCAGGGGGCAAACACAACTCATGCCATAGTCATGAGAAAGTAGGAGGGTAGTGTCCGGGGAAAGTAGGGCCTGGTCTGGATTTAATCCTTAGATTTCATAAAATAATACTATTCCTACTAGAAATTGAAATAAAACAATAACAATATTTAAAAACTAACAAACGAGTATAGAACAGTTCTCTTAAAATAAAAAAAGCTCTTTCAAAACTGAAATGATATGAACGATGAAGCTTAAATGACCCAAGTGGTTGCAATGCCTAAATATTTAAAAGAAACCTACATCTTTTAATCTTAAATTACAGCTATGCGAATAGATAATCTAGATATTCTCAATGAAAGTTTTATCAGAGTAATCACTAACTTTATTTGTTTTTAAATATATATTAAAATATATCTTTTAACTGAGTTTATGTACTATTTTGAGTGACTACATTTTTAGCTTCTTCTAAACTTTCTGGATCAGTGAAGAAATTTTTTTGAAATTGCTTTAATTTTCTTGAGAGAAATATGACTAAATCTAAAGTGGAAAGACCAACTATACATTTTGAATATTCTTCAAACTAGCAGTAAACCAAAACTGCTTTTTCACGTAACATAGTTGTATTTATTTTTGTAACTTAGCTTATTTATTCATAATATACAAATTAGCTGTTGTCATTTTTTAAAATTCTATCATCATAATTTATTTAGAAAAACACATATTTATGCTCGAAGCTAGGCTAACACAAAGATATTTAGAATATGGCACAAAAGATTTTTTTTTCAAAAATAAAATTTTAATTGCTGAAATTGTGTATCAAAGGAAAATAAAAGCACTTTAAGAAACACATTTTATTATAACAACATATAACAGAGTTTCAGTACACATGATTATAATTCGTGTTCATAATTTTGAATTTTTTTTTCTACATCCTTGTGTGCTAAGAACACTTAAAAGTTGTACAAAAAATCTTTTATTCTACCTAAGATTTTGAAAAAATACCAAAGAAACTATCATCACAATTTTTCGTGGTTATAACTAATACAGATAAAGAGTATAATACCTATCATATACAGCACATAAATCTAGAGTATATATCTGTGAAATGTTTCTGGTTTTATAGAAGCACACAATGGTCCCCTTTTTAAATGTAAAAAGTTTGCAAAATATTGAGCAAGTTCAGTTATGAACCTCAAGAATTAATTTATAAATGGGTTAAGCTTAGAAATTGTATTAAAAATAAATACTGCTGTTCCCATAAATTTAAAATCTCATTGAGAGTAAGGACTGTATTGTTTTGAGAAGGTAAAAGCCTACTTTTTTAGTTATGGATTTCTCAGAGCTATATCAAGTCATAAGAACCTATAATACCTAAGAGAGTTGTTCTTTATTTGTTTTAGAAGTAAGGTAAGCTTTGCATCCCACAACTAATTCATTCTTTCTCCACTCAACAAGATAAAAAATAGTGAATATATTTATATATTTGGTCCGACTATAGCCAGTTCATTATTAAAAAGTAAACTCCCTCTTAACACCAAGAAAACAGAAGCACTGTTAATTTCAAGATATATTTTGGAAAATAAGCCCTGCTTTATATAAGCCTTTTTTTTCTTCTTTTTTGAATCAGAAAAAAACATTACAATGATTAGAATATCACAATACAGGGGCAATTCCAATGGAAGGGGTTCAATCAAAATATCTTGTCTAGATACCCTCTTACTAGATGCTATTAGCTCAACACAGACTTAACAAGATGCACTATGAAGAAAATTATCTATATGAAACAACACTATTATTAATAATAATATGGTGTCTAATCTTAAGAAACCACTAAACCATTTTCTACTACTTTTTACATAGAAAAATTTTTACTATCAAATCATTTTATTATAAATGAGGCGTTATCTACAATACTTGTGTTGAAAATAAGGAAGAACTCTTTTATCTCATCATTAAGACCAATTATTCTTTGATCCTGAAAATTATTCATTTTTCGAACCTTTAACTCATTCTCAAGCAATCATAATTCTAAAATTAAATCAAATTCGTTTTTAAAAATTAGAAGTTACCAAAAATACTTACTAAGCCTACTTATAATCTCCATGGTCAAAAACTCTTCATTTGACAAACTAAAATCACATTTTATTTTTAACATAACTGACTAGAATCGTTCTTTTATTTTGTTATTGTTTAGTGTATTATTGTTTAGATATCAGTAAATTCTTCTTCTTTTGCAAATCAATATTTATAGATCAAAACACCCTGACAAAAAAAACCACCCAAGTTTTTTATTTAAAATATGCAGAACATGAATTCATGACGATTTATTACACTTAATATGGGTTCTGTAGAAATTTAGTGGTTTTAAAGAAATAAGCTCCTAGCAACAAACTGCAGATCGTGTACCTGTAAATTTTATATGGTAATGTTAAAATTAAAATTTTAATCAGGTGTTCTGGAGTAAATAACACATGAACAAATCTTTGTTGCTCCAATTTAGTGTATCATAAGTGCAACTGTAGTACAGGTATATATAAAACAGTTTTAATTCAATTTAAAAAAATAAAATAAATTGGGTTCTTGGCATTTCTTCAAATAAAACAGTTTAAAACTTAATTTAAAAGAAAGATAGCCACCATTAAAATATATATGTAAAATTATTATATTTAATTATAACAAAATCAGTGTAAAAATTATAACATAAAGTAAAACCCTTTTAAAGTTAATTCAATACATTTGATAATGTGTGGGGTGATTTATGAATTGTCATGAACCATAGCCATAACTAGACTTTTGGCTTTTTAAAAAATATAATTTCTTGTTAGAAGCCAGCAATTAAGAAAGAACTGCTCAACCACATATCACTTATTAAATTTACTTTTGCCTCGAGCAGTTTTTCAACAATGATATCGAGATCTAAAACTGACATATCTATACACTTCACAGATATATACTTCCTTACACAGCTACATTTTATGGCGTGCTTTTTTTTTTCATTTTTTTTTTTCAGGTACAAATATATGCTTCACAAATGAGGGTCTTAGGAGAGTAGGGACTAGTTAGAAAATCCAAAAAAGTGGTGGCTCACTTCATTCTCTAAATAATGTATACCTAGTTTTCATCAAGCCCTCGAATCTCCATGGGTTAGACATTTTTATCCATGAGTTGTGCAAGAGTTGAAACTGTAGAGAAACATCAATGGAGTAACTACTTAAGGTGGACCTGGTTAACTAGTATCTGATTCTAGTAGTGAACCTCTCTGATCTAAGGGAAGGGTACAAAAAAGATTTATCTATCTAGTTTTAATTTTAGTAAAAATCTTCATCTAATAGCTGACATTATGATATCAACTATTAGATTATCAGTGTAGAAACTATATTTCTAACTACAGTCAGGGATATGATTCTATACCCACTGAAAATATTACAGAAAAACTTACATGCTCTTTTGAGCTTCCAACCACAGTCCAAAGCCTAGATTTTGGTATGCTAACCAAGAGACCATAGGAGGCTAAATCCTCTCAGCCATTTCCATTAAGTCAAGATAGAAGTAGAATACTCAGGGCTTGAGATATGAAAATTTAACTGAAATTAAAAGAAGGGGGAGTGTCACTACAGAGGAAACCTGAAAGCTATTTTTAAATTTTTTATTGTTATAGATAAGCTAAATTAAGGCTAAACTATCACATTTAAAGTTTAATCCTGTTAAATATAAATTTAGGTTAAAAATGAATGGCTGACATTCATTTTAGGCTGACACCCAGCCTAATATTTCAAAATAGATAGGAAGTTTTACTACACTGTTTAAGGTATATACTAAATATACTCAGATTACAGTGTGCAGTAATGGTAATCAGTGGAGCTCAATGGCTAATAATATAATGACACAGTGAAAATAAATAATTTAAAGTAATAATTTTGTAAGAAATTAAATAAATTTTGTTGCACTACATGCACAAATATAATATTTCTTTATATATTTACATGTATATTGCCTATTTGAGTGGATGTACAACAAAATTTAATTAAGTGGATATATAATACTGATATTATAATATTGGACTCTCATTCTGAATGATTATATAACAGATTATTTTAACCCGAAAAAATAGTCTCCAGATTCATTTAAATAATTCTAGAGGCAAATGATTAGAAATGGGTAGAAGAAAAGGAGAAAGAGGCTTGATGAAAATACAGGTTTCCAGGAAAAAGAAGAGTAGGAGGCATACTCCCAGGAAGAGAAAAATTATTGTCATTTTGGTGTGTGTGAGTTTGTGTGTGTAAATATGTGTGTGCGCGTCAACGAGGCAGCTAGCTTCAGGCTTGAGAAAAAGAGGCTCTCAGCCATAGTTTCCCTTCACTAGCCTTTTTAATTGGTCAAAACAAAAAAAAACTCAGATTTCATTTTTATCATATAAGTAACTTCCTGCCAAAATACAATGAACTTAATACATAGTATATAAAATAAAACACTCCTACATTTTTTATAAACCCAGGCAGACTTGATTGATGTCAAGGTTAAATTAAAAAATCAGGAATGGGATGTAAAGATAATTTAAGACTTTTTTTAAATATCCAAAGAAAAAAGGAAGATAGTTTAAACATAAAAGATAGTAAAAGCATTTGTAATTTTACATATATTAGAAGAAATGTTATTTACTAGATAATTATTTACCAAAAAGTAATTTAATAACTGGCAGCTTTCACTAGTTCATTTCACTAAAAATGAGAAATATTCTCTTGATGAATGAACTAGCAAACTAAAATAATAACTAAAAATTGAATTATCATTTAATAGTCATATAGAAACATATTTGAGACAGGTGTTGATAATAGAATGCAGAAAAAGTAAATAGCTGTGTAAATTATAATAGATATTTCCTAATATAAATCAAATTATTATCCTACCAACTTTAATTACAGAAAATTATCTACCAACCAACTTCTTTTATATCATAAAAAGCTTTTAAGACCCCTTTTTGATAATGAAATCAGAATGTGCATTGCATCGATTTAGAGACCTTGATAAAAATAAAATGGTAGGCTTCTTCTATTATGGCAACTAATCTTGCTCAATATAGTCACTCTTACATACAAATAAACAACTGTTAAAGACTGCTATATATGTAATGTATGTATGTGAGTGAGCTATATTTGTCTAAAAATTTTAAAAGCAATACTATTTTATCTAAACAAAATTTTACGAGAAATAAAAGTAACAGTTACAAACTCAAAAAATCTGACCATTCCAGCAGAGGGGAATGTGGAATATGGAAGCCAGTGAAGATGAAATAACATTCCTTCTGTGAATAATTAAATAATTATACAACAATAATTTAATCATACTTCAAATATTTGTCATAGGAAGAAAACACAATATAAAAATAATAGTGTGAAACCTAATAACTGCCTTCATGCACATTTATGGTTCAAGTTTTAAACAATTATTTCATTAAATGAAAAGCATTTCAATGCATAATTTAACCACATCAATGGTAAAGAAACCAGTTTTATATCTATAAAAATATTTCCATTTCTTTGGTTGTAAACCATCATTACCAATCTAAAATGGCAATGATCTTACAAATCATACTCTAGACATTTAAGTTTTCTGAACAAAGTTAAGGTTTCTGAAGAAATTTTTAACTGAAATATCTATTTACACAAAAAGACCAGTGCAGCGACGCATTTAAAATTAAAGAGCCTAACTAATACATATGATCACAGAGTTGGAGGACTAGTCTTGCAAGGTAGCACTATGAGTGTAGGGGCACTACATTTAGTTCACTTAAGGCTAAAACACTGACAAATTTCTCCTAATAAAACATAGCGGTGAATGAAAACTTTGTTACTTAGTAATTATTCAAGCTTCTTTAAGAGCTATCACATTAATCCTATGTACTAATAAAATCAGCTGTACAAGTTTGAGAAGAAAAAACTAAGCACTCACTAAAAGGAAGAAAAAAGAAAAAAATAACAGTTCCTTAAACTAATTAGTCGATTATATGAACAATCTTCAATATACAAATAATACATAGAGAAATCAACTCCCAATCAAAAGGATCTGCTTTAATATCCATCAATAAATAAAAAGGTATATAACTCCCATAGTAAGAATATATATAAAAAAAAGAAAAGTTTACTACAGAAAAATGAACATTTTATATTAATAGACTAAATTAAGGTTTAAATATTTCATAGTATTTAGACCTTAATATAGGAAGGAAAATTTCCATTTGTCATAATAGCTGAAACAAAAATTAATAAATTAAAAACAATTTTGTTCTGGACTGATTGGGATATAGATTCAATCTGAACAATAAAAGCAAAACAAAAGCCTTATTTCATTACAAATAAATTAAGTGTTGCATAGTGATAGAGGTTGGTGTCTATTTAAGCAGAAGTGTTCTGTCACAGAAACCAATGAATACATGAAAATAACTGCCAAACAACCTCTTCCAATATTTTTTATTAATTCAGCTTTTGTTAATTTTTATTTGTATTAAGAATTCAGATAATTCTGGTAGAAATATACTTGTAATCAAGAGAGGGTAGTATTCCCTATCATTAGTTACTCAAAATTATAATATTTCAAAAATCAGTAAGTGATTACTAGTAATTATAGTTGGTTAAAAATCAATATAATAATAGATTCCTCAGTGATGATTAAAATCGATGGATTTTATAACCATGACTTAAAGAAATCTGAAGAAGAATGACTTTTACTGTTCCGAATATATATGAATGTGTATATATATATATATATATATATATATTTATTATTTTAACTCTCTAAATACCACTTTCAATCAGTTTCCTTATTTTTGGAAATTATTAAATGAAGTATTTAATGTGGTTTGGTGCCATATTAAATAGTTTTGGAAAATATGGATAGTGACTTATAAACAAGTAAATAAAAAAATATAGTGCAACAATTATTATTTAAGCAGAATTACTTAATATACAATAATGAAATCATGACATCATTTTAAGCAGAAACCATTAATATTTCAGAACCACATGTAGTTTTATAATGTTATAAAATAATTAAAATAAAATATTATGCAAACATCTCTTAAATTAAATTAAAAAAAAAAAAAAAAAAAAAGATAAAATAAAATAATTCAGTCTCACGTATGAGTCTTAAACGACTTCAGTTATTCTTCCATGAAAAAACAAAAAAATAAAATAAAATGAACCATTTAAGTGAGAAGACCTATAAAGTGGGGTTGGGTATTTTTTTCTCTCACAAAAATTGTTTAATAAGATACAAGCTTAAAAAAATAATGAATAATTACCTTAAATAAATGACACTTTGGTCCAATTATTTCCCATACCGTGTGTAATGGGTAATGGTTTTTGTTAATTAAGAAGTCAGAATAGAACATGTAGAGATTAAAACACCGTTTAATTAGAAATTATTAATTTAAGATTAACTATTTAACCCCTTTAGAGCCAATCCCACAAACTGGTAAACTGAGACTAAAAGCTACTTCTCTGCAAATGTGAGTTTAATTGAAACTTCAGTCATTATGCCTCGGTCGCAATCATAAAGTTATACATACCCTAATTTATTGCTGAACGGTTGTGATATATGCTTTTTGCCATCTATCACCTTACATTCCCACCTACCAAGGAGTTATCCAAATAATAGAGACCCTTTTTCGAAATTAAGGGGTTCTCATGTTAACCAGGGGAGTCAGAAGCTTTTCTCACTTATTACAGGCTCTGATTTTTAATATACTGTGATTTTGGTCTTTTATTTACTATTATGATTTTGGAGGATCTTATTTACCGGAAGAGTTCCCAAGAAGAGGTAAATTAGTAAAGCTCAAAAAACAAATACTGGTCCAAAAAGTGAAATGAAAGTCAAAATCGAGAAAGGAAATGCTTAATTTCCTTCAAATGGAGGTACTTAACAGGTTCAGTAATTTGGGAGTGACTAATGTTACTAGAGGCATTAGGAAACATGGTAGTCCAAGAATTACTCTTCTTTTAATTTGAATCGTACAGGGAGCTAGAAAAAAAACTTTCTCCGGCTGAGGTAGAGAGTGTTTTTCTAGCTCCCTGTACGATTCAAATTAATAATGAAATATGGGATTACAGTACCACAATTATCATCATGATTTGTATACTCTTCTTCTTTTTTTTTTTCAGTATAGAGAGACTGTGGCAAGACAAGCAATGGGATCCACATATTTTTTTTATTAAAAAAAAACTTGTCAAAGTAGATGTACAAACAAATTAATGCCCGGACAAACTTATTTTCTTTTTATTCTCTACTGTAGAAAGATGCTATAGGATGCTATAGGGTAGGCATAGCAATGAAAGATACATTATTTAAAGAATACTAATGAAAGAATATAAAAATCAGAGGAAATGAATTACGACTTTGGGAGAAATGCCATTTGATATGAAGGTAGAACCCTATCCTTATTACTATATTATAGGAGACGTTACTTTTCAAACTAATAAAACTGAACCTACAGGATGCAAAAGATACTCCGTTACTTTTTAAGTAGTGATACTTTTATAAAATCAGTCTAATAGGGGAAAAATATCGGCCCTTCAATAACATCAGACTATCAATTATTTTTCAACTCAGCCCATATTTAAAATTTTAAAGAAAGAAGTTTAAGCAAACAATTATTCTTAAGAGAGGAAATTTTATACTAAGGTTTTGAAATTAAAGAGACAGCAAAATTATTTTATTAAACAACTTATACTTTCAAAAAAGCACTTCAACTCTGGCTACATCTTTGATTTGAAGAAAAATGAAAGAAAATATAGATATGGGAATGTCTTAGAAGGGTTTGTTTTGCTGTTGTTTTGAATAGACCTCAATATAGCATAGATCACATTTCCCTGGAGAATGTATTAGAATCCCAGATGTGAAAAGGAAAAAAGTATGAAAGCTTAGCTCTGCCCATGCTAGAGAAACTTTGCCAAAAAAAAAGAAGTACTTTAGAACTCGGTAGGATGAAATTTAAACCATAGTGATTATTACAGCAACCTGGATCAAAATAGAGGACCGAGATAAGCTACAAATAAGAAAATAAAGAGATGAAAATTATACTTATAATCACTTCACTGTCCCAGAATCCAGAAGTGATAAAAATAGGTGAAAAGTGGAGGGGAAAGGTAGATTAAATGTAACTCTCTCTCATTTAAGGTATTTAAGATTAGATGCTAAGATTACAAATAGCAAAATCAAAAGATCAATGTAGACAGAAGAAATAAGAAAAGAAAAGAACTTATATAAAAGAAGAAAATAATTCAGGTCAGAATCTGAATCATTTTTTGAAGAATGACAAGACTTGACCACCTTGAAGATAAAGAACTTCCAGTTGGTAAGATAAAAATAAATTATTAATTAATTTCACAAAAAATGTTTTCTTATTTGTGTTTCACTTTCTTATTATTGAATGGGACAATATCAGGCAGTCAGAACGGTGCATTGACCTATCTTCTCTACTGAGCCGTGGATCGAGAATAAACACATTCTTAACGAGCGTTTCCCCTTTGAGCCTCCATGACCTGTTGCAGGACTGGTTTTTTTTTTTAATAATTAAAATAAATAGATAATTTACATACATAATATCTAATAAGTTAAATTCAGGTAAACAAATTTACACTAAATAAATGAATATTTTACTCCGCAATGTTTAAACCACAGGTGGCAAGAGAAAATTCTGCACTTTCAATCATGGCTCTTGTACTCTACGTGAATTAATATAATGCTTAAAACATAGACCAGAGTTTTATTTTCTGAGGGCAGAATTACTTCCTATCTATCATAGGCCACCAAGGGTAAGGGGTGAGAGTGCCAAAAGAACCGCTAAGTTAAAATATCACAAACATTTCTTTTTTTTTTCTTCAATAAATAGTATTTTATTTAAAAATTTGATTAAACTGTTTTAATCTATGACTAGTCTTGGAGCAACAATAAGCTTCTACTATTTCATAATATCAGTCCTCTTACATACAACATTTAAAACATATTTTACAAGTTCAAAATTTATGTAAGGCTGGCACACAAGTCAGTCTGAAATATTAGGCCCTAAACTTTTTGCATTCTATCCATTTAATTAGTTTGTGTACAATAATCAATCACTACTGGCCCATAACCACTTAGATGTCCTTAAAGAGAACTAACAGTAATGGAGATTGATTACACACTTTTTACTCCATTACAACAGACTAAGACAAAATAAAGGAAAGGGAGACAATTAGAAGGACAATAAGCATTATTCATATTACTAAGCAAAAGTGTTCACTTACAAGATTTAAAATTGTACAAAAAATACTAGAAAGTTCCCTCAATAGTTACAAATTATTGCAAATAATTAATATTTAAATGTGAAACTACAAAAGTATTACATAAAATTCAAAATGAATGTAAGTGGCTATTAAAAGACAATATATGTATCAATTCATTTTCAAGACTACAATAGCCCAATGATCAGTTACAGTGATGAGATACAATTATATTATTTATAGTGTAATATATATATCAGTGCATTCATTAGGGCTAGCAAAATAGCTATGAGTGAGTAAAAAGGAGATTATTAACTCCAATTGATAAGAGCAAGAAACTTATTTGATATCTGACCTGCTATACCAGACAACAAAATATTTCAGAAAAATCTTATCAAGACTAAAACCAAGGGAAATATAAGAGAAACAATATATTTTCTACAGTGGAACCAGTTCCCACTACTCCCCTTAAACAGCAACGAACATGGCTTGAGATTGATAAAAATGGTGAAAATATTTTAATGCTTTGAGATCGGCTAGATCATATTTCAAATTCTATCTTATTGCACAAGGGGTAGTATACCATTGCTGTGGATTATATATTATATGATAAACTTTAAAGTATCGGAAGTAATGAAAACTATTATTCATTTTTTGACGTCAATATGATGTATTATAGCATTTTGACTTTTTTAGTTATCAGCCCTATCAGCCCACAATTTTTTTTTCCAAATGGGATCCAGGGGTTTCCAACCCGATTTTTGTGAAGCAAAGATCAGAGTACAATAAATTTTTAAAAAACCTGTAATATAACCATTCCTTTTAGTCATATTACGTATTTAAAAAAACAAAAAAAAACTAACAATTGGTGTCCAATAAACTTCAGAATACAAAACTTTGCATAGCTTACAAGCTGAGATTGAATAATAAATACTGGTAATGTTTGTGAAATATATCTTGATCACATGGAAATATACGGTCCACTATTACCAACAGTAATAATTACCTTGCTTTTAATAATTAACAGTAAGTAGCAAAAAGGTTTAAAAAACACCAATAGTTGAACATTGCATTCCAGTGAACTTGAAATAACTGGCTTCATAATGTATAAAATATTTTTAAAATTCATCTCCTAAAATCTTAAGGAGAAAAACATTTTAAGAATCCCTCTTTCCTAAGAATCATTATCTTATCTTGAAGTATCCAAACAGTACCAATTAATGATGAGAGATTATTACTTAAAGAACATCAGTGGTTAAATTAGTAACATCTGCAGTCAAACTGCTAAGAGAAACATCACAATCTAGAACATCGAAGAAGCTAGAAGTGGAAGGTGTATTAGAGAGTTGAACAGAGTTTGCATACACTGTTGGAGTATTGGGGTAGGACTTTGATCTACTTTCCATCTCACTGATGATAGAGAATATTGTGTTGAGGTTTTCGTTGTTCATTCCAGAGTCAATTAGAAGGGGTTCTGAACTTTCATCTATCACTAAAAGGTTTGAAGAGTCTGTGTCAAGTCCAAAGTCGATGACCTCACTTGGGACAGGAGTGTCCTGGGGCAGTAGCATTGGTACTGACTGTGAACGCTCAGCTGCACCAGCCACCGGAGCAGGCAGTGGTTTAACCCCTTTTCCAACTGGGGAACTTACAGAACATGATCTACAATAACAAAACAATTTCTTATAAATTAATAGTTAATAATGCTGCAAATTATTCCAGAATAGTTTATTTTCTTCAATTAAAAAAATTGTAAATATCTATTTGATTAAAAAAATGTTTTTTTAAATCATTAAAAATGCATTTTTCAAATGGTACTAGCTATAAAAATTATAGTAAGTTACTTTCAGCATATATAAATTATTTCCTATTACATGTATTAAAGAGAAATCTACAAGTTTAAATTATAAATTACAAAACCCCACTTAACTAACTCCAATATCCAATAGTGATTAGTTATAAATATACACAGAGAAATGAAAATGAGTTTTGAATACTGAGATTTCAAACAAAATAATTTAGCCTCTAGTTAGAAAAAAATGACTGTATAAAAATCAGAAGTAAATTTCCATTCTCAAGTGTTTAATTCAAATATGCTACACACACACACACACACACACACACATATATTGATAATTATTTCATTAAATAAATTTCATGTTTTAAGCAAATTTCATTAAATAAATATAACATTAATTAATTAATATAACAAACACTACATTATTTTAAAATATTATAGGAACATAATTTGAAACTTATCTATTGTGGTACAAATGAAGGATATACAATGAAAAAAAAAAGTATTTTAACACATTTATTAAGAAGGTCAATAGGGATAACAGTTTCACAATCATAGATTTTGAAATTTTGGTCACTAATTTGATCTATATAATCTATATAGCAGTGTAGGAGGGAACTTATTAGAATCATGAACCTTACGGAAACAAGCAACACCTATATATAAAATTCACTGAAACCAATGAAGGTGTTTTCTACTTGTAATTTGAACAAACACTAAGTAATAGGTTCAACTGTTAAGCTTTTATATTAATTTTCAATTTTGAACCTCTAATTTTTCCCCACATGGTTGTGTTACCACAAGAAATTATACACACAGCTTAGGTAGAAGTGGATTCCAAAATTTTTTCAAAATTTCCTCAGCTGTTTCTCAGAAAAAAATATTCAGCATATATTTTTGGATAGATATGTTTTATCTATGGAGTGGTAGCTGGTATTCAATAAACAAATTTCAACAGAGTAAGCACAGAGTAATTTGCAGTCAAAGGAAAATAAATTTTGTTTTGTTTTGAAATTTCAGTTTAAAAAATCTCAGCCATTTGATTAAATGTACTGTGATAGACCTCATGATGCTTTCAGTGTAATTTTAATAAGTGCGAATAGAAGTAAGAGTTATGCATCTATAATAAGAGGACTTAGATACACATATTAGTGTATGTACTTCTTCAAAGTTCATACCCAGAGATCTCATGGCTTCAGACATCAACAAATAGATTACGGTATATAGCATTCTTATAATGTAAAGAATGATGTACTAAGAGAATTAATTATATTTGGTAGTACATAACTTGCAGGTTATATTTATTCAACACATTTCTATAACGTTTATGTTATAACTTCAAAAAATTTAAGTATATTAAATATTAAGTTTCATGTTTAGTTCATTACTAAAACATCAGTAAAATATCAGTTTGTTAACAATTATAAATAATTTTGAGAATTTTAGTAGATTTCCCACAAGGAAATACAGCTTTTCATATTGGTACCATGATGAGGCTTTAGACAAATTTTAAAAAGATCTTCACATCCCAAATTGAAGAAGCTGGCCCATTAAAAACAACAAAAAAAATTATATATATATATAGAGAGAG
>KZ816982.1:109377-126356 GCA_000696205.2 Oncopeltus fasciatus | reverse complement strand
AAAAAAAAAAAAAAAAAAAAAAAAAAAAAAAAAAAAAAAAAAATTTATAACCCTTGTTGTTTAATGATAAATGCCCTTAATTTAAAAATAATTATAATCTCTCCAAGAATCATGGAAGGAATAAATAATACAAAATATAAAGAAAGCTATACGTTTAAAATGCTAAAAAATATATGTAATATATTTTTTAGCATTTTAAAAAATATATATAATACATAAAGTGCTAATAATTGATTTACATTCCAAACAGATAACTTAAAATCTTCATTTTTAATTTAAATATGAAAAACTTCATTTCTGCATAAGATACTTTTTAATCAAAAGATATGACACCTATTTCTGAAATGTTATTAAAATACATATAAAGTACTAAGGCTGCTAACTCAAGGCAGAGATAGTTGGAGAAGCATCATTGAGGCCCTAAGCTCCACATTGAAAAACAAGAGATATGTAAGTAAAAAAAACAACAAATACCTTAAAAGCTCTTCTTCTTGTTCTAAAGAGTTCCCATTTTCCAAGAAAGCCTGCTCCTGCTTTGGCTGGAGAGGTTTTGGTTGTTTTCGGACAAATTGTAGCAGATGCTCTGGTTTTTGAAGAGCTCGGTTGAGGCGGGGGATTGGTAGCTTCAACATCTTCAACTCAGCTTTACTTCTCTTGGCATCGTCTTCTTCACTCTTAGTGCTCTCACCAGAAATATTGTCACATTTTTTAATATTACTCCTTTTCTTCCCTTTACAACGCTCAGGAGGGGTTTTACTTGGAGTAGTAGTATCTTCCTATGAGTGCAGAAATATAATTACTTTGAAAACAAAGAATAGATGTGAGAGAGCTTTACAGAAAAAAACAGAAAGGAAACTATAAAAATTTTCATTGTTATAAGTTCTCAATAGCTAAATATATTGCTAATATAAAAATTTATAACATGATTGAAAATATATTTGATAAAATTGTTAGAAGTCTTTGAATAGATAAGTAAATTTTTTTTAACTACCATGACTTTTTATGAGAGCACAGAAATCTAAGTTAAAAAAAACAAAAAACTTTTTACTAGTTTATATTTTTTCAAAAAATTGTGAATAAAAGTTGCAGTTACTTTCATTTATCATCTGATGAAAATTTCAATGACTGAATCTTACTTCAAAATATGAACTAAAATATATAGATATGACTTGAAGAAGGAAGATACTTATTCAAATTAAATAAAAATTATAGGCACTGGAGCTTAGAAATATTTTTAATTAAGCTTCAGATATCAGGTTTGACCACCAATCTAAACAATAGTACTCTTCTAATTAATGGGAAACCTATTTGATCAAATATTTTAATACTCAATGCCAAGTGATGTTTTTCTGAAGTATAAATTATGACCAATAGAGTATTCAAGTATTTGTAATCAAATTTTGGGATTCAGTAACCCACCCATTCTTAATCTAAATATTTTATTAATTTGTAGACCATAAATATTTCTAATACTTGGTTAATAATTATATGAATGCTTAATACTTAGTTATGTTTATGGAAATAATTATTTATGTTTAAATGGAAATAATGACCACTATTACATAAGAAATTAAATCTTCATTATCCTTACTAAGATTATTTAATGAAGTGCTGAGTTCTATGTTAACCTGATATGATTTATTGATAAAAATACTTTTTTAATTTTAATTTTTAGTAAAATTATCATATGCCACAAGTAAAATTTTATTCTGTTTGAATTATTTCCCATAAAGCATTTTACTTCAAAATGAGTTCAAGACGAATACCCAACCCAATTACTTCGATTTTACCAACTACTTAAAATTTTTTACAAATAATTTTATTTTAGTGTGAAATTAGTGGAAGTTTAGTGAAATCTCAACTGCTACAGCAAAAAGTGTTTTTTATGTGAACCTGAGGTACATCCTTACTCACTTTATTTCAGACATTTTTGTGTTAAGAAGGGGGATAGGGTCTTAGAGGTGAATAGATTTAAGTTTTGATAAACTACAGATTTATAAAGAATTTCTTGTTCCACTCCTAATTGACATGGTTCATATACTGGAATAACGAAAACCCTATTTCCCGAAGAATCAACAATTACAAAATGGCATTAACAAAAAACAAATAAAACATGCCCCCTTCTTTTTACTGGAGATTACAGGAATATTCATCAATTTAGGGATGATAGAGATGTAGTTTTTGCTGTTTCAAATAATTTTATTTGTAACCAGTTTTGGTAAACCATCTTCAGGCACTAAAGAGTGCAGCAAGATACAGTTCTCCCCTCGGTAACCCAACGAGCATTCAGGGCAAAGCAAATTTAGTGTTAATGCTTCTTTCTGCAAACTGCTGGCTGTATATGCTACACATTGAAAATCAGAAGTGAGTGAATGTGATTTGATTTTGAGGAAGGCTAAATTGAATAATCATCAATATCTTAATGATTATTAGTATTTGAAAAAATACACAGAACATAATAAATGTAAAATTAAATTCTTTAACATTTATGTTCTTTTATATTTTTATGGAATTTATAACAAACAATATATTACCTTCCAGAAGTAATGTAATTTTGTCATTGTATGTATTTACTCCATTAGCATTCCATAGAAAAACTTTAAGGGAATTGTTTTGCTGGCCAGGAGTAGGAGAGGACTCCTACATACCTGCCATGAGTATGAACTGTGCAGCAATGGGGCCGGAGCGGAGGACCCCACTGGGGCTGAGTCAGATGTCCTCATTGGCACTGGATTGAGGGCTTCCACTTACAATTTGCAGTACTTGATCTTTTTGTAACTGATATAGTGGTATTCGGCTTTCATGTCCTTTAATTAATTAATTATAGCACTATAGAAGTCAGGAGTGTGGCAATTTTTTATTGGTTTAAATCTTACAGCTTACACACTAATAGTTTTCCCTGCCAAATAATTGGTCAAGTTTTTTGAAAATTAAATGAAAATTTTTGATGTTTTGATGAATATTGTAAGGGCTTGAGAATTTTAGGAGTGGCCATCGTTTCTATTATATTCTTAACTGTGGTAAGAGCGATTAATGAAATTAGAGTAAAGAATGGCAATTCTGTGAAGACTGGAGCTCGGTTGTTGAAGTTGTCCATTTGTATTGTCTGGTCGCTAAGGCCTGCAAGATTTGTCCCCGCCATCTCTATCAGGGATGAAAGTGTATTAGTGGAGGAGCCAGGGCTGTGTCTGGCCACTGGTGGCTCACTGACATGGGGGGTGGTAGTGAACTCTGCGGTGAGGGCCCCCCTCTAGCTATACAATTTATTTTTTTGTGACTTTCATTTGGTCCCATTACTTGGTGGTAGAAACTACCTTGCATAAATTGCCCCAATAGGGGCAAGCCTGGATCAGGTGGGTCCTCTATCGAACTCAGCCTAGCCGGCTCTAACTCACTTTTCCCAGTACTTCACTCCATTTGGACAAAAAATTGACTAGAACATGTCATTCCACCTTTTCTGATTATAGTTGCACTCTCCACCATAAGAGTAGACTTTTTCTTGATGTTTACTGACAAGTTAAGTAAATGTTGCTGTTTAGTTTTCACAAAACTTCTTTGGCCTATGCAAAGTTTAATAGATAATTGTTAAATAAAATCAACAATGAAGAGCACATAAACAAGTTGTTACCCAATGGCTGACTAGGACCTATTCCCACCTTTCATTAAACATAAAACATGCTTAGTGTATGTTGTTTCTGCATGACATACTTTACATACATAAAATTGGAGACAAACAAAAGCAGTTATAAGGACAATCTAAATGACTAGATTCTATCAGAATTCGCTAAAATGAAAATCCGATAAATCTTAACAGGCAGAACTTCATTCCAGTAATAGTTAATCATTTTTAACTTTTAAACCTCAATTTAATTCCCTTAACCTTAAATTTTAATTGAAAATTACAAGGGATTAAGAACAAGGGTGGACTAGAACAAACTAAAATATTTTTTTTTTTAATTTAATCAAAATGAACCAAGCAGTTTTAAGAAAAAGAAAGTAGGGTGCGAGTATCAATTTATTTATTTTCATTTGTTTAAATGAATCTTTTTTTAAAACATAACATCAAATCGAAATGGATAATGTATTTAATTTTGAAGTCAAATAAATATAGTTCAAAATTTACTACACAAGTTGAAGCTGAGACTACAATTTGAGTGGAAGTAACCTTTAAGTCAGTGAAAAATTTTCTTCTTGTTAGTATTATGGACATGAGACTTAGAGCTACTTGAGTATGAAAATGCACAGTAAGCTCCACAGTACCAAATATAGAACTGGGGAAATATAATTGAAAGCCATATGAAAACATACATACCTCCACTTTTCTCTTATTCTCTATTTCAATGGGTCTTCTTTCAGCTGACTTAGATATTTTTGAACTCATACAGTACACAGAATCTAGAAAAAAATGAAATTAGAAAATAGTATTTACATCTCAACAAATTATTAATACAATTGACTGTGTGTAATGAGAGATAATAATAAAAGTTTAAGTAATAGATAATCAATGTCATACTAGGAATTCAAAACTACGAGATTTAAATTCTAAAAATACATCTTATTTATTAAAAGGGTAAAGATTTTGAACTGTATTATTAAATGATAAACAATTAATGCGAGGGAATAGAATAAAAATCTATCTGTCCCAGCCGGGACTCAAAGCCAGACAGATAGATTTTTTATTCTATTCCCTCGCATTAATTGTTTAAAATTTACGTGGGATGATACACCACAACTAAATTAATATTTATCATTAAATAATGTTAAATTATTAAAAATACAAAATAATTTTTTAAAATTTATTATGTATAATAAACTACAAGTAGGTTATTTATTAAAAGGTCCAATAGTTAAGAGAGAATATCTTAAATGTTCCTAATATTTTAATTTTATATTGCTTTGCTGTTTTTTCTGTTTTATGGTCAAGTAGCAGAATTTTTCATATTAATAAAAATGTATAATGGTTAGATAAAATCCAATACAAATTCTTAATGCATATATTCTGTCTGCAAAATATTACTACTGTATGGGGTCGGCAGATTTTGTCTGTATGTTAAATAGAACTTTCAGCTCTTCATTTGCTTTCCAGTTATATTAGCAATATTACTAAGATGGGTCTTCATTGGTCTTCTTTAGTGTCTTCATGTTAGATAAACTTAGTGGTTATGTGCTTAAATACTTTGTAATGCATGAACTATTAAATTTATAAAACTTTTTTTTTAAAACACTTTGAAAGCTTAAATCATATCATAAATCTTTCTTCCTTGATGACCTTGAATGAATTATTTATATTTTAGTACTAACAAATGGTCAAAAATATAAAGACACTACCATTTTGTTCATAACTAAATTTTTCTCTACTAGCTTGGCATTTAATATATTGTAGCATATTAGATGTTAAACAAGTAGAGAAAAACAAAGTGTTTCACACTATTATTTTACTTAAAACTTCATTTTGCTCTATCAGTTTTGAGTCTAATACAGATGATCTTTGAGAGCTTAATATATAATTTTGTAAAAAAACAGAAATAAAATGAATAAATGAAATAAATTGAAACCTTCCGCCACCAAGGCCTAATTGCTTTTGAAGTAGTCTTGGCAGTGGAAGGTTCCACTTTTAATTTGTAAATACCATTTGTTTCTTAACAAAATTATACATACAGCTCCTGAAGAGGCATCAGTAATAGATGCAAAACTAGTAGAGCAAAATTAAGTTTTAATTAAAATAATTGTGTTTTAATATATTTCGACCATCCAATTCTTCAAAAATCTGCTACTAGTCCCAATAAATGCACCTGGTGACAAGGTTAGATTATGGTTAGAATGAGGGATGGTCCACTTGAAAACAGAGGTTTGCAAATTGGCACCCAGATGATGAGTCAAATTGCTAGAAATGCCATCCTTCAGAATTGCAATACAACACTTCAAGGTAAACAAGTGAACCCTTATAGCCTAGAATTAGGAATTACCCCTCTGTAGCTAGAATAGAGCGATCCATAAAAAAGTAATGAGATTAAAATTCTGACATATATTGACACTTAATTTATAAGGGTAGTCTCTAATAATTGTCAGTAAAAATGTAAAAGTAAAAAGTAAAGCTTAAAGGGATATTTATTGCAATATCTTGGATATTACAATATTGAAAACTAGTGTTCTTTTTGGTATAAGTGGAATTTTTGATAGGTGAAGGTACGTTATTCTAGTAGATTTTTAAAATTGATAATTAAAATAAAAAAATAAAAGAAAATGATTTTTAATATATTAAATTGCTATAAAAAGATTTATTACAAATCAAAACTTATTTACATCATATTAAAATATTCATAACTGCATCTTTTTTCTCTAACCAATATATTCATATACGGAACTGTGAAACTTGCATTTCTATATCCAAAAAATACTAATAAATTGAATGTTACTTTATATTTTATGGTCACAAGTTAACCCTTGTGCAACATACTTTGTGAATCTAAATTCTTAATACATTAGTCCACATGCAACCAAAAGTTTAAATGCCTATTTTTTTAAATTACAATTTACTGATGATTAATTCACAACCCAAAAAAATTAGTTGAACTTTATAAAAAAAAATTCTACTGATAGTAATTTTTTTTGGCCTAAAGTAACACCTAGGACATTTATTTTGGAACTTAATAATAGTTAGTCAATTACATCTTTTCCTAAATATGTATAACTTGAATTTAACTTGTAATTTTTAAAATTGTCAAAAAAGTGCTTCATTCAATAAGAAGTTAGAACTGACCATCATCAATGGGAGGAGGCTTAGAGATAGGTCGACTGGAAGTAGGCAAGCCTCTAGATGCAAGATGAGCTTCCAGCTCAGTCAAGCTAGAAATTGGAGTACCGAGGACTTGGGCAGCCCAAGCACAAGTCCGTTCTCCATCATCACAGCTTATCTATATTTAATTTCAAACAGATAATCAATGGTTGACACTTTAATTAACTTTTAAAGATTATTAAATTTTTCTTAAACAATCAGAATGAATATTATATTAGATGTCAATATAATATTTTTAAAAAATGTATTTATTTTTAATATTGCTTAAAGGTTAAATTATATGCATAGGTATTAATACTTATATGTGTAAAATAAGCATTGTTGAGGAACAGAATATGCATTTGGTGGTGTAATTCACTTAAATGGAAAGACCATTCTTAAACCGATTAGAAATATTTCTAAGTTTCTAAACATTTCAATCATCAAAGATATTTTAGAAATGGAGAACTTCAAAAACTATGTTCAAACCGCGAAACATATCTAGTATGATACTTCTTAAAAATTGAAAAAAAAAAAAAAAAAAAAAATTGTTTTATACATATACCTAAGTGAAGCATTTTTGCTCTCACACATATTGTGTGAACATAGCTCAAGAATCAATTAATGCAAGGGAATAGAATAAAAAATCTAACTGTTCCAGCCCTGGATAAAATGCGCTTGCCCGGTTAGCAGAAGATCCAGGTTCATGCCCTGGCTGGGACAGTTTGATTTTTTATTTTATTCCCTTGCATTAATTGATTTAAATTTATGTGGGATTAAAACCACAAATAAAATTAATATTTATAAATGAAAATAAAAAGTAAATAACGAGGGTCGATAAATAGCTTGGCAATGTCAGCTCCTTTGAGCATAAGACGATGTATTCGTCTTTCTCGTGGGTTAGACTCTTGACATTAGTACTGGGAATTTAATAAGTTATCTGGCTCTCTCGGTTAGCAGGAGATCCAGGTTCGAGCCCTGGCTGGGACAGTTAGATTTTTGATTCTATTTCCTTGCATTAATTGATTTAAATTATGTGGGATTAAAAACCACAAATAAAATTAATATTTATAGTTCAAGAATATGTATGGGCTATGCTACTGGATCTTGTTACAGAAGATATAGAAGCAGAGAGCCTCTTATTCTTACAATAAAATGGAGAAAATTTTAAGGAGCTGATAACCATCAAGAAATGAATATTTCTAAAAAAATTTAACTAAATTACAAATTTAAAATAAAATAAATTAAAAAAGCTATTGTCTTAAAAGAAATATATAAGAAGTACCAGAAGGTGGGGAGTCCTTGGATTACAATAATTGGGGATGAGGCATGTGCAGCTGTTTTATGAGAAGAGAGCCAATCTTGTTTCAACTGCAACAAATCAATCTTAACCACTGTGTTCCTATAACTGGCACACCTGAAGAAAGGTAACAATGTAGATGTAATTCTAATCTAAAAACCATACCTAGCTAGTCCAAAGCCTTGAGCATTAGGGAGTGAAGTATGATTGTACCACTGGTTGGATAGATTAATGCTCTATACAAAACTTTTATTTCCCACAAATATATCCTACAATGGTAATTCAGTTCTAGGAATCATGTAATAGTTCTTTTATTAGTGTATTGGGCTGACACAGGACTGGATTATTCTTGTACCTCTCATGGGGAATTCAAAACCCAACTCAAAGAGATAAGTTTAGAAATAAACTCAAACAGAATTTCTTCATTAGTATCGCAGGGTTTCTATAAAAAGTAATGTGAGCAACCTTTTAAATATTAAAATAATTTATATTGGATAACATAAAAGCATTAACACTATTCAAAATAAGCCTCTTAGACATCCACTCACTTCTACCAGCATCATCTACACAATTCAAAAGCGACATTCGGAATGTAATTTAAAGTTCACACCACAGATATTTTTGTGTGTTGAAGTCTAAGATCAAATGATTCATCATTCTACTTTCAACCCTGAAGAAGCCATCACATGATCTGCGAAAGCACGGCAAGAAGAAATTTTACTACATGGTAAGTCTATCTATATAGAACCTGTAAGAAAACATTTGAGCTTCAATTCTGATTTTTTTTTTTTTGTAATTCCAAGTCTGTTGCTAATGTAGAGAATTTCTTGTGGTTCAGTCAACGTTGATCCCAAAAAAATATAATTTTTTTAAAAATTTATTTTTTATTATCTGCTGACATTTCAGCTATATTCAGGGTTGATGAAATACTATGTTGTAACAAAACACAAGAAAAACTAAAATGTGTGTAGAAAGTTCATCACACCTATGAAAGTTTGTGTACGGTTTGGTAGGTGCGATGAACTTTCTATACACATTGTTATTTGTTTTCCACAACATTTCATATCACATTACTTTTAGTTTTTCTCATGTTTTGTTACAACAATGTATTTCATCAACCCTGAAGATAGCTTACAATGTAAGGTGAAATGTCGGCAGGTAATAAAAAGTACACTTTCCTTAATTTTTTTTTTTTTTTTTTTTTTTTTTTTTTTTTTTTTTNTTTTTTGATCAACCTTGACCAAATCCCAACAAATTCTCTACTAATTAACATCCATGGCCAAAAACTCTCCATTTGATCCATTACTTTCTTTCTTTTTTTTTTTCTTCTTTTTTTGTATAAGACTGGGTCCTCCTTAATTTCTCTAGTAGTAATAATTATTAAATTAATATTTAATTACTTTATTAATTAAAGTAATAATTATTGAGTTTACCGATGGGAGAGTAGGAGTGGGGAGCTCAGTGCGACATGTCATGCCAGAATAACAGTAACGAGAATTCCCACGAGTACCCAGTCGCCTTGGTCTCACTTTTGGATAGACCTGTTTCATAACCTTACCAAAATCTGCAGTCGACAGAGGTTTCATAGAATTTTCCCGGCAATACTCCCTAAAATAAAATAAATAATTTTATATGTCAAGTAAATATGTTTTAATTTAAGTTCCAAGCGACTCACATTGTTATTTTCCTCACTAGGCACACATGTATGTATGTATCTATGTATGAGTGAGTGTGTATATATATGTGTGTGTGTGTGTGTGTATATATATATATATATATCCATAAAATTCATGGGAAATTTTAGTCTTATTTTAGGGTAATGTTAAAGAAACTTCATAGATTTTAAAATATATAGAAGTGAGTGATATTTGTGTTGTACATAGAGAAAAGTTATGTATAAAGTGTAATATGATATTTTAAAACACATAAATTCTGTGCATCAGGATTATGTATATCTTTTAGACTTTAGTTGAAATAGTGGTATATTAAAGTTGATAATGTATAATATTTAACTTACATATATTACATAATGTAAAAAAATTCTAATGCACAATAAGATATCTGAAAATAAATATTTTATTTTATTCATAATCCCAATGTGTAAGGATGAACCCATGTCATCAAAACATTCAGTGATATAACACACATTCTAAATGGATTCAAAACAAGCAAGCATGTCTTCCAACATTATTCTTCAGCCAGCACTAGCATTTAATAAAATACAGAAATTTATGAAGTTGTGTTGATAAAATTTAAAAGTATTAGAAAAAAAAATCCTTTCAGATTTAAGAAAGAAAACAATTTTTCAATGGTTCATTGGATGAGAATTTTAGAAAACTCAAAACATTAACATAAATTTATACATACGTATACCCACACACACACATTAGAAAACCAGAAAATTGAATCTATAGTCTCCACTTATTTTAATAACAATTGAGATCAATCTTTCTTAATTTTTATTCTGAGTAATTACATCAGGGTTCTAAATACTAATTATGGCCAATATTAAATTTAAATTAACTTAATTAAATAGTTATATTAAGGACAATGAATGGAAAGGAGTGTGAATTTGAAGTGTTTGTCAAAAAGACATATTTATTTGGAGTGGAAGAAGAGTGGAAGAAAATTTAAATTGAGTAGTAGTAGTAGGTTTGCATATAAAAGTTAAAAAATACAAAGAGGTATTCAACAATGAAATTACATTCAATGTTTTAAGAAACTTGGATACTTTTTCTTAAAATAAGTCTCAGTCTCCCTTTCTACCACTTTGGGTCATGGAGAGAGGGGCTATCAACAGGTTGCCATCTTACTCAAAACATCCGTGGCTCAAGACAAGCTTTTATTTATCGATAAAAGCTTTCCAAGGTCAGGATTTGAACTAGCAACAGTGCAAGGATTGCAAAACCGGAATAGATCACATTATGGGGCTACCTTGGTGCCCCACTTGAATATGAAAGAAAACTGAATTTGGTGCATGTGATTTGAGTGGGCGTATATTGTGCAACAAGTATATTTTAGAAAAGAGGACATGGAATATTTGGGGCTGAGTATAACGAATATAAACTTGGTAAGCACAAAATAAAACAGAGGCAGACAAGCAAATATATCATGAGAGTTGAGTATAAAAGAAATGGAAGACATGAAATTAGGCTCATGAAAAAAAAGAAAGGGAAATGAGATACTTTTAAGGGACTTATAAGTTGTAAATGGCTGGTTGATCTATGGCTGCTTAAAAAATAAGGAATTCCATCACTTCACTACCCTCATTTCCTTTAAATGAAGAGTTTTTAACCATAGAGATTATGAGTTGATGTTTTCTTCTTTGGGTTGGGTCAAGGTTGATCCAAAAAATACAATTTGATAAATGTGTATTTTTTAATCAACCTTCACTGAACCCCCCCAAAAAAAAAAAATCTACTCTCATTCTTTTTATTTCTTCAACTCCCAGTTTGGGGAATGCAGAAATATGGAAGGAACTTGAAGTGCTGTGAAGCTCTCGTTAAACACGGGGAAGGTGACAACTGTGACACATTACACACTAAACATATGTGGATCCAGTTGAGAGAAAGCGCTACTACAAGATTTCTTGTGGATTTCCTGAAGAATCCATTGTATTCTTCTCCTTCAAGAGTAAAACATGGTACATGTAGGAAGTGTCAGATTTTATAGTAAGGTATATAAATATTTTTTTTTAAATTGTTAACACCTTAAGAGTCATGGTAAGAGTATAATAATTGGGATTCATCATGGAGCACTCTAAATGGCCACTTAGGAAATCAGAGAGATTTTTCACTCATGGCTCATTCCTAATACTAAGCAAGTGAATAATTAATATAGTGATGTTATAAAATAAATAAATATAGTAAATAAACAATTATTAATTGCACTGGGCTGAGATGCTTATGCTCCCACATACTAATTTTTAATTCCGAAAGGATACAGGGATGCTCATAAATTCTGGAAAAATCCATATGGATCTACTATAAAAAGTGACAACTCGGCTGTAAAAGAACAGGGGTCATCTTACTTGAATAACCCACCTGTCTAGTGAACAACTTTTTAAAAAACTGCTTTATTATTAAGTGGAAATATGGTAAATTAATTTCACTATTAAATCAATAAATAGAAGAAATAACCTAGTTTAGTATTCGGATATGATGTTGCAAGAGTTATTTAATATATTACAAGCGAATTAATAACACAAAATTATTAATAAATATTTTAAAAGAATAATTATAATAGATAGAAGGACTAAGAGGACAATTTATATGAGAAATTTAAATTAGTTAAATAGTGGCTTACCTATTCTGAATAGCTATGTAGTCAAAATTCACCTTAATACTTTGGATACATTTTCTCATTAAAAAAATGGTTAAAAAAATATAAATAAATCCTACTTAAAATACTAATTCAAATTGAAATATTTAGTAGGTCCTGATCCTGAGGAATTCACTTAGTTTTTATAATTCTTGTGAAAACTACATTGATGTGCAATAAATAATTACAGTGGACTTACATGTATTCAGTATAAACATCCTGTTTAGGAATTGAAGTATCTTTGTCTTCTTTCAAATGGGTCTTAATCCATGCAATGGTCTGTGTAATTTCAGTCCTACTTCCAAGTGGGTTTATAGGCCTACAACATAAAAGCAGATCCTTAAGTCAATACGCACTCAATAACTAATTAAATATATTAAACTTCATTGAAATTACAGCTTCAAAGGGTCTTGGAGATCTTTCCCAGTAGGAAGTTTTAAATAGAGTAATAACTTCTCCACCGGTGATAATTTATTTATTTTTTCCAGGATGGAGTCTATCAACAGTTTTGAATTTTGTCTGGAACACATAGATAAAATTAAATAAAAATAACTGTCATTTACACGGTAGAAATAAAAATTTACTTACGGCAATGAATTTTCAACGGAATTGACTAAATTAAATCCATCGTTTAATCTTGTATCGATTTGATCAGAATCCGGAAAAAAGTATGAAATAGTTTTTAATTTCGAATTATTATCTTGAAAATCAACTAATTCGTTGAATGATAAAAAATCGTCGTTTTGACAGAATATACTGTCATCCCCGGCAGAGCAACCTGCCGCAATCTCTTCAAAAGTAGTATGATCATCTTTAAATTTGAAATGTGATTCTCTGAAGGCTTCCTGAGAGAAATGCATCACGCCTGATTAGAAAAAGACCGTATGAGTTGAAGAAACCCCCTCAAATTGTATCTTTGTTCCGAAAACAGTTTCCATTCTGTCATCATAACATCTCTGATACTCTTAACTGCTCCTGCACAGCTGATCGCTATTGAGCCACAAGCTGTCTGAGATGCAGAACATCTCAATCTTTCTTATATTGCCTGGTCTAGGAAGAGAATAAATTGAGTTTAACGCTTATTTTTTTATTATTACTAGTAATATTGATTATAATTACGTACTTTCACTTTTGAAATACTAGCTAAACCAAAATTTCCTTTGAACTACTTATTGAGGCAATGATTTTGGCTGTTTGATGGCTAAAAATTTTAATAGAACGTTATTTGTAAAAATATTGTTCTTTTAATATTGGATTTATCTGTTTTGATTGTAAATATACCGCCAAACCATGCCATTAAATCAGAGCCAATGTGCTTCTATCTAGCGGATTTTAGCGACAACAATTATCATCTTCACGACCATATGTTCATTTTAACAGACTTATATATATCTGTCGAAGATAGTTTAAATTTGAGTTAGTGCAGGCGATAAAGCCAGTTATTAACTAATGGCAGTGTAGGGATGCTGCGAAAAATGACATATTTTTGAATCGTGAATGCGGTAAGGCAAAGTGCTGCCATTGTGTTTACGGAAGGTACTAATCGGCACTTAAGTTTTCATCGGGCCTTAAGCTTTGTGTGTGTTAGTGTGTAAGCCAAAATGGCGACAAGTGATGATGAACCGATGCACCTTTACGAAGTGTTTCAGAACTGTTTTAATAAAATAACTAACACAAAACCTGGTGAGTTTAAAGTGATTTTTATTGTACAGTGTACTGGTTTAATTCTCTGAAAATTTGAAAGCCTGTTCCTGCTGTACGTCCACCTTGACTTTTGGTCTGTGACTTAGCTTCCTTGAGGCTATCTTCATCACAACTGTATTTTCAGTTGTTAATAGGCCCACTATTCTTTTGAATTTGGATTCGGTGCTAATCATAGAAATCTAATATGAGTGGTACGAACAGTATCTCACCACAGTCGAGGTTATATGGGTCATGTTTATACTTCGTTATGTTAATGTTTTGATGCAGTATGGTGTGTAAATAGTAACTTGTTGTTGTGTTTAGTTAAATTATCCTTCCTTAGTAAGAAAATGTTTTTACGTTATTAATTTCTTGGTGTTTTAGTTGTATTTCTTCTTATTAATGTGTGAGGTTATATTCTTTGTAATATCCTTTTTTGATGATTTATTTTGTTAACGCTGGGTTTTTGCTAGATTGATTTATTACAGTTTTATTCTTTGAGTGTGGTTTTCAACATTTTGTTAGGTTCGTAAAGATTATTGTTGGTTTTAGTCAAGAATAATTTTATATACCTCTTTAAAGTATCTAATTTTCTTAATATTTTCCTTTCAATTAACATAATTGTTGAAGAGGCAATTTATATTCTTGCACTTGATTAGTATTTATTCATATAAAACAGTATTTATTCACATGCACTGTGAAGTTTTAGTTATATAAAGTTATCTAATCTTTCTGACTGTGATATGTAGCATGTTCTTAGGTCTTTTTAAAAATTGATACCACTTTATATCAGTAGACGTTGAGTGGACCTCGAATTAGACCCATATCACGACCAGATGGCCCCATTAAGAGCTTCTTTTGATATTGACATTCTCCATTGTTATATTTGTACAGTTTATCTAGAATTTTCATTTCCCTATGATTGTTTTCCCTTTTTGATTCTTTCTGGTTTAAAGGTTTATTTATAATAGTTTTTGTATGCAGTGTTTGCTTAATTTTTGTTTAGTTAGTGTCCATTTTTTTTTTCTATAAAATATTCCACATACAATTTATTTTTGTTCATGGATGTATGTATGTTGATATGAATTTTCTGTTTTCAGATTTACTTAATTATTGATAAAACAGTAAGCTAATTTATTATTTAAGTTTATAAATAAATTTGAAAATAATTTATTAAACATGTGATCTATTGTAGGGTAGTCAAGTCTTTTTTTTTTACGTCTCATTTAGTGTGTATATATCTTTTACCAAAATCATAATTGAATACATCATGTTAAATATGTATTAATAAAAAATCAAAAGCTAGAAATACAAAATATTCCATACTAACAATAAAGTTTAAAGTTACTGATTGTTTTAAATTTTATTATTAATTAGCATATAGCAAGTCAATTAGCACTAATATACATTTAAAAGTATAATCAGTCAGCTATTTTAAAGGAAAAAAATTATGAATATTGGATTTCATTTAATAATATTGAAATAATAGAAACTGTATGTATAATTCTATATCAAAAGCATTTGTCAAACATTGTGTTGACTAGAAAAGGATGTTCGAAAAGAGGAACAAATTGTAGGGCTCATTGCATTGCATACTTTACCCCCTTGTGGATTTGGCTGTAACTGCATTCATATTAGTAAATTTAAAAATATTTTGAATTTTATAAATGATAACTTCGTAATTGTTGCTTACTATACACAAATTGAATTATAATTATTTTCAAATTAAAATAAATTTAAGATCTGACTTTGATATAGCCACTTATTACTTGCATATGTATGAAATTATTAACCATTGCAGTATTGATTATTATAAATTTATACTATAGAAATTCATTATTATTACTTTTGCATTAAATTTAGCTAAAATCAAGAAATTTTATGATTACTGTCTGAAAACCTAATTTTCATTATAGGTCACTTAATTTTTAACAAGATAGAAGGAACCAATTTGGTTTTATTCTTAAGAATTTAAAGATTCAAACAAAAAAAAAATTGTATTAGTATTAGTGAAGTTATGGGCTTAAAAAAAAAAAAAAAGGATTGGCTTTTGTGGGTGAACAGTTAACTAAAATGATATGGAAGCACATGGAAGCGTTTCTGACCATTTTTGCAGACCTACTTTTACTTTGATTAAACTGGGACAAGCATAGTGATTCTGAACTCATTTTTCACATCAATTTTGGTTTCTTGTAATTAAGAAAAAATAATAATAATTTCAGTAATTCCTGTCAAATAAATCTATTCGCCTTAGAGCTTTAACATTGCTTTCAATAATGTTTTCAATTTTTCATGAATCTATCACCGTGAAGCCAAGAGTTAGTCCATTATAATTTTTTTTTTTTATAATTCTTTTTGTTCTTGATATGTTAGCAATTTTTATAGATGAAAACTAAACTGTATATTAAAATAATTTTTTTCTGTAACTGTTGCCCAAGTTAGTTAATGTATGAGAGGGATAGATGTATATTTCCTTTAATATATAATATTTGTAATACGTTTTGTAGTTTATTTGTTCAAGCCATAGAGACCCGGAGTTACATAAAGCAAATGTTTGATGTAAATGTTTTCGACCCTTGTCATTCTAGAGAAAGTGTGTATTCAGTCCACCTTCCCGACCATTTTTTCCCTCTCAGTGAAGAATGGCACCAATTTAAGCTATTCCCTGAAGCATATCAAATCCTGTGGGCCATTTCAAACTGAATCATAGATAGAAAGAATCTAACTGTTTTCTGAGAGTATTGATCCTGAGAAAGACCTTTTTCTCGGGAGACCAATGCCATCACGACTGTTTATTATGCTCCATTTTGTTATTAGCATTAAGGAAAAAACATTTTTTGTTAAATATCATGCTTAGAGCATATTGTTTTGGTGAAAAAATTATATATATATAAATAGTAA
>KZ816982.1:70654-109291 GCA_000696205.2 Oncopeltus fasciatus | reverse complement strand
TATATATATACATTATTTGATCTTGGAGATTATTAGTAGAGAATTTGTTTGGGTTTGGTCAAGATTGATAAAAAAAATACAATTTTTTTAAGTATCAACCTTTACCAATTCCTAACTAATTCTCTACTAATTGATTGTTTAAATTTATTTTTTGTGTGTGTGTATATATGTATGTATATACACACACATACATACATACATGCATAAATACATACTTTGATATTTGACATTTTCAGTTCTCCCGTAGTCAGGACACATCAGCTCTTTCATTAATTTTTTCTTGTTTATTTTTATCACCATTAATCTATTACTCCTGATCTTGCCTCTAAAAAAATTAATCTTTAAAAACTTTTTTGTCTGCATTTTCTTAAGCAGTGTTAGCTGAAATTTATTTGTTAATAATTATTGACAAAATAATTATTTGTTAATGTAAAATTTATTTTCCAATAATTCAGATAATTTATGCTGAACTCAAAAAAAAAATTTCTGTTTCTCTTGTACAATGTATATAACTAATGATTGTTTTGGAATATGCTTATATTTTATTTTTATACTTACAGTTAGTTGTTTAATTGTGATATATATATATGTGTGTGTGTGTGTGTGTGTGTGTGTATAAATTAAGCTAATAATTTATTATCTTTTCATAGTTGATAATGTAAGATTGGTGTTTTTGCCATGGATGATTGTTCTGGTTGAGGGTTGAGGGGGTGGGAAGTAGGGGTGTATGGAAGATGCTATTTTCCACCTGGTCGACTATAATACTCACAGCCGCCCACGTAATCTCCCTCATATCTCTACTTTCATGATTCATAGCACAGCAACAATCGCCCTCATGGCAGGTCTACCTTTCCTCCATCCTCCTTCCTCAAGCCAGCATTTCTTTCCAAAGTTACTATTGAATAGTCTGATCTAGCTGTTTTGGTTTTTTCTCATAGAAAATTAAGTTAATAGTATTCATCCAAATTTTAAAATAAATAAATAGTATACTCATGTCATGTAAAACTTATAACTTTAAATTTCTCTGAAAAATTGAAGTGCACCCACAATTAAAATTTCTTCTTTAAAAACTTACTCATTTCAGCAGTTTTTTCTTATTTGTAGGGGTATATATTTTAATAATTATTTTAATTTCACATGTTTGTGTTGCTAATTGTCAAAATTTTTCTGGATCTAACTTATTTTCTGGTTCATAATCCATATTTTTTAATTAATATTATTTAGATGTTACATAATCAATTAGGTTGTATTTAAATGCAAATTGTGCCCAATAGAATATCCGGCCCCTTGGGTGGAATCCTCCCACCATCCTTGGATGCAACTTTCTGATAAACGTAAAAAAACGTAAAATGATTATCTGAATTATCTATGTAATATTTTACTGCATTAAAGAACAATAACAGCATTTTTTAGATCTTCAATTCAGCATTCTATATTAATTTAAACAAACGTATACTACAAGAGTAATCCTTTTTTGCTAAAATAACTCAAACATTTTTCATATAATTTTATTTTAGTGTGCTGTTTATCCCAATTATATTCAAAATGTAGATATTTTGGTTGCAATAAAAAAATTTCTTTTAAATTGAACTTAGGATTAGGAACTTGAAATGAAATTTAGAGATTGCAAGAAGTCCACACTTTTTTTGCTTTTTTATATTTTAGTGCAGGGAAATGGTCAAAAATATAAAGAGCAGTAATTATTTTTTAAACTTTATTTTGTTCTACTTTTCCGCGACTATTACTGACATCTCATTAAAAGTCAAATAATTATGTAAAAAAAAAAAAAAAAAAAATGTATTTGCAGATTAAATTTGGAACATTCCACCACCAAGACTCTGTTAGTAGAGCAATAAAAATATTTTTTTTTTTTTTTTTTACTGTTACCTTTCCTTTAACATAAATTATACAAGTGGGTCAGTAGTGATGAAAGAAATGCCTTTTATATTTACATGCTATAGATCAACTTTCATTGTGAGAAAATTGGAAATAAGACTCCAAGAAGATTATTCTAAAATTTAAATGATCTAGTGAACCCTCAATTATAGTTTTCAATCTGACTGAAAAAATGATTTTATTGTGAATCATAAGTTTGTTGAGAAGATGAACTAAAGTTTTTGGTCCTTTTGATTAAATTAATAAATTCGCTCATGTTGCAGGTGAACCCCACTCTTTTTGGAATATTTAAACGTACAAAACAGTTTTTTTTTCTTTTTAATTTTCTACATTTCTTTAGAGTTTTCTATAATTTAAAGAATGTGGTATGTGATCATATACTGTACTGTATAATTTTTTTTTCTTTCAACTTTTTATAATTCTTTTGTTTTTGGAGAGTCCCTAAGGGATTATAGGCTATCAAATTAGAGCCTTAATTATTTATTATCTTTTATATAGGTTAGTCAATTTTACACCCAAAGAAGGTGTTAATTAAAGAAATCCACTATAAAATCTATATTGTTGCAGCCCTCTCAATAATATAATCCTCATCACAGGATCAAAATGTGTAGAACTGATATATTTGGATGTAGGAGCCACTTGAATATTGTTTCCCCATTAAACTCAGATAGAATATTTAACCCAATTCGAATATTTTCCTTACTTAAGCTAAACCAGGCGTTGTAAAGTTTTAAAAGCATTTTACTAACTAATAAAAGTCTGTCATGCTGGAGCTGCATAATATAAGTATATTTCTCATGTTTCATTGCAAGTTGATATAAAGAATGTTTGCTTTAGGCTGGTCAGGGAGATAAATTGTGAAAGGTGCTCAGTCAGACTTTTGTAACTCAAACAAGAAAGGTTTTATGATTATTAATTTTGGTCTCCCGCAAAAGCCCCCTTCCCTCTCATACTATAATAACCAAAAATGAATTAATGTAAAGGCTTATAATGGAAAGCCTGGATACCGAATTTGGTTTCTATATCTTAAAAATAGGTCCCCTTAGGTGGGTTAGCAACAAGCAAACTTACATTCTTAAATATGTTTTTTTAATACTAAAGAACAAAAATATTTCAAATCCTATTTTACTTTTATATATATATATATATATATTTTATATGCCAATAATATCGTAATCAAGATATTTAGTTTCAAAATTTTGGGTTTTCTCTAAACTCCTCCTCCCACTTGACCGATTTCAGACATTAACAAAGTCATCCAACAGTTTGTAAAATAAAGCTTAACTATCAGAGGTATCAGGGTAGCTTATGGGATCGTTCAGGTCTCGCAATCCTGGCATTGCAGGTTCAAATCCTGCCCGTAGTAAGCTTTTATTGATAAATAAAAGCATGTACTGTGCCATGGACATTTAAAATTCGATCACAAACTGTACATAAGTGGTTCCCCTCTCTCCATGACTCGTAAGTGGTTGAAAGGGAGATTAACACGGAATTATTTTTTTTTTTAAATGCATGTTTTAAAAGGATTTTATGAAATTTTTTAGAAGTAATGCTATGTGTAGTTTGATTTCTCTATGGAACTGTTAAAACTAAGTATATTCCTTTAGCTTAATAGTATTTCATATATCTGATCCTATTTTGAATATCGATTAAGCCTCATACTTGACTGCTAGGAGAGTTGTATGTTTTTTGTTTTTTCTCTCTCATTACTTGATATATATTTAAATCTATGTGGTCCATGAATGTGATTTTTTTCACACTATATTTATTGTATCAACTTACACTTGATAGTAAAAAAAAATAATTAGCTTGTTTTGAACCATTTAAAGTGTCTATTTGTGTTTAGACCTACATGCAGTAAATTCTTTTCATTGTAGAAGCTCGTAGTCTAGCTGGAATCTTAAATAAAAAACTTGAATAAGTAATGCTATAATTATTTTTATACAATAATAAAACTTAACAAGGGTAAAATTAAATTTTGTAACATTTATATTCTTATATATATATGTGTGTGTGTGTGGGTGTGTGTGTGTGTGTGTGTGTGTGTGTGTGTGTGTGTGTGTGTGTGTGCGTGCGTGCGTGCGTGCGTGCGTGCGTGCGTGCGTGCGTGTGTGCGTGTGTGCGTGTGTGCGTGTGTGTGTGTGTGTGTGTGTGAATGTGTTACATGTACTTGGGGAAGTAAATTAGAATGTATCTATGAAGTTTATACAGACCATCCCCTCAACAGATGTTAGTTATAATGAGTTTATTTTCAATGTAGCAAGTAATAAGGAAGGAGTATACTAGGGTGGTTAAATGTCATTGCCTATCCCCTTTTGTCAATTCTCATTAACATTAACTTATCTATTCAAATGTAAATTTAGACTTATTTTTAATCAAACTATGGAGTCTGCTTAGTTTAAACTACTTCTAAGTGAGGGATACTTTTTTTTGTAAAGAAAGTTGAGTAAGTAAATAGACTTAAGTACTGCTAAGCTAGTCCAATTTTCCACAGCAATTCCACAGCTGGTTTTCTACAATCAACTATCTAGAATTGTGTCTGAAATATGTCTATTAATAGGTGCAAGCTAATTTGTGAATTCATAAACTTATTTTTGTTTCAGATAAAGGTTATCAGTCGCCATATGCCACAATGGACAATGGAATGGTGAGTCTTTTTAAAGTATTGATTTTTTAATAGTATAATGTTTTTTTTAAATAAATAATTTAAGATTCTTAAAATTTAGCATAATCATGTGTCACTCACTGCCAGATAATTTTATCAATGTTCCTAGAAAGGTGATTGGTTAGGAAACCTGATAACAATTAGAATCTAAACCTAAGATTTAATTTACTGAAATATTTGATTCTATGTATTATTATTTGTAATATTTACTACCTTCTTAGTTAAATTGTTACTATGATACTCAATATTTTCTGTACATTAGAAATTAATTGTGCAATATTTTTTAATCTTGTTGATAATTCTTAAATTAATCTATAACAATATATCACGCTTACCAGCAGATTTATGTTTTTTTTTAAATATTCCAAATTAGTATACTTCTATTTAATTAACTGATGCTAAATGGCTGACCTTGATTAGTCATCATATCAATTCTATTTCTGTTCTGTTCTTCGACATTTTCCAGACCTATTTATCAAATATTATTGTAACTAGGACATTTTTTCTCCAAGGGTATTCAAAAGGAAATCAGCAGTAGGATCCTTTTCAAAACAGATTCTTTAAAATAGAAAAAAAAATCTGATTAAACTCCAGAAAAGGTAGCCACATAGATTTATATCATCAGCAGTTATTTGGTGTGAATAATTGTAATAAATAAACTGCTTTTTTCATGTACCAAAATTTTTAAGCGGCATTAATGAATACAATGTGTATATTAATTTTCATTTAGAAGTTGTGGCAAACTTTTATTGAGTTTTTTAAAAATAAATGAGTGAAGGAAGAGATATTAGGTGGTAAGAGAGAAGGGCTGGTGGGGAGAAGCAGGTGTGAGGAACACATGCCCTCCCACTGGAACTGGTTCTCCCTTGGAGAATGCCTCAAGTCTCTTCCTCATTTTGACATCTTACTTCTCTAGTCTTTATCCATTCTCCATATCATTCTATTTCTTAACCTGTATACTTTTTCTACTCTTACTACTCAGAGTATGGCTGGATTTTAGATCATCCTTGCCTTGTCCTGAATGTTACCCACACTCCTATACTACTATTTATGCTTATTTAACTACAATTTGCTATTTTAAAAAATGTAATTTTTAATGTATTACAAATTAATTAATAAAGTACAAATAATATAATTGTTAATAATTTTGATCAAAAATTTTCTATTTCAAGGCTATTAGGTTTGAATATTTAAAGTAGAGTTATCTATAATATAATACACATAAGTATTATTATGTTTCATAACTGATATTTATGATCAAATTGTTTCATAAACATATATTAATGTTTAACTTTTTACCACTAATTATATTTTCTCATTAAAACAAGTCATTCATTGTTCATTGATAAAAAAAAAAATATTGCAAGTACCCTAGAAAAAATTATAATTCATGAAATATTATGTACTTAACTGATATAGCTGAAGTTATGCATATTTAATTTAAAGACAATTATAACAATTAATCTTTTTGATTTAGTGTTTCTATTTACGTTAATGTCATATGTAAGTAAGCCAACTCTCATGACAACTAATTAAATTACATAATTTTTAAAGAAATGATCTGTGTATGTATAGAAATATTAATTTATGTGAAAAGTGTATAAATTTGAATTTGAATGAGAATTGGAAAGGTTTCATGGTTAGGAATATATATCTCTGAACATGTATTTTCATAATAAATTTTTTCATAAATAATAATACTCATCATTATTTTAAGTAATACTCACCAATATCAATTAAGTAGGGAATTAAATATTAATATTTAAGGCTAAATACAAGGAAAAAGAAATAATTTTTTTTTAAAGCCAACTTATCAAACATACTGAGCTTCTATAATAGTTTTATGAATTTTCTTTTTAATAACACAGGCCTACAGAAAAAAAAAATTTCATTTGATGCCGAGGATTTTAAAACTGATTTTAGTTATATTTAGGACGTTGATTCTAACTCCATTTTGTGCAGTTCTAAATTACATATATAAGGATTGATTTCTGCATATTTGCCCTATTGTCAGTCTGCCATGACATGAAAGTTTGGGAAAAAATTGTCATTTACTATACCTTAGTTGCTTAAGAGAAAATCATCCTTCCTCCACTGAATATCTAGCTGGGCCTTATTTAGCAGTTTTTAAAGGCTCTTGATAAGAATCGATCATGCTTTGAATGTATAGGAACAAAAATCCATCAGTTAAGTAGGGAAAGAATTAAATTAAGAATATTTGACAGCCCACAAATAAGACAACTCATTAGGGATCCTACCTAAGTAAATTTGATGAATGAAGCAGGTATTAAAATTAAGGAGAACCGCTACCAAGGGAGATAGGGTAAGCCCATAATCGCAGATTATTGCTGGAGTTTAAAAAGGCACTGTTCCAAAATACATTCAAGAATGTCATGGAAAAGGAGCTCCTGAAGTGTCAAGTGATTAACTAGTTGGTTTGACCTCCGTGTTTCGTTTATTTTTTTAAATTTGATCCTTGGATTTAACTTAAAATAGTGTAACGTATATTTCACTAAAATGTTATGTCTTAAAATTTTGAGCTGCTAGGCAAAAGGTAATATCATATTTGAATTCAGGGCATAAATTTCATACGAAATATGCTCCAAATAACCCAACTTCAAAACAGCTGTAGGTCTGTGTAATCTTAAGTTTCGGGAATAGGGGGCTCCATTGTGAGGAATTAAAAAAAAAATATATATACAGCAAAACTAATTAATGCTCAGTTTACTCCTTATTTTGATGACCTAAGTAAATTAAATATCTAATCAGAATCTCTTAGTCTAAGGTTGTTTTTTGAGGACTCATAAAAAATGAAAGAACGGATTACAAAATTAAGCCTCTTAATGTTTTCAACCAGACAAGTAAAATTTCACCAAACAAAATTTAAAAAAGTAGCCAGTAAATAAAAATATAACACTAAACGCTCTTTCCTTATGGAGAATAACCTGAGTCCTCTTTCCTTATGGAGAATAACCTGAGTCCTCTTTCCTTATGGAGAATAACCTGAGTCCTCTCATAATAAATATTAAAAAATATATGAAGTTTTTATTGTAGAATTAATGACCAAAAGTTGAACTTGTTCATTGCTAATCACAAGCTTTAAATTGCTTTAAACCACTAAGAAATAAGTTTTAAATGCCACTCCTGTCCATCTGTTGGGTTAAATTGCTTCAGTCTAGTTAAAGTTAAAGATCACTTGAGCAGCAATGGAATTTATGGAGGAAAGGCGGCCTCCTAACTGTCCTGTGGCACTGTCATTTGCTCTTTGCTGCACAAATACTGGTCTCTTTCTGAAGTTAGGTATCTTTGAATTTAAAAAAAAATCAAATGAGATTTTTGTTTCCCAAAAGTTTCCTAAATATACTTCTTTGAAATTAATATTTTAAATTTGTTATTAAACTCAATATTTATTTTCTTTTCATTTATTAAAGCTTTAGGTAGCATACAAAATATCTCAATAATGGGTTTGTATGTGAGTTGATTAAAAGCATCCTGAATTATCATTATCTAACTTCTACCACACATACATGAATAAAACTAATTGCTTTATGGACAATTGTATAGAATTTATGAATCATTTGATAATTTTAGTGAAAGTACTATTTCCATTAGTGATAATATTAAAAATGTAATGCATCTGTTGACTTTAGGTTAGAAATTTCAATCAATGTTTTTCAGTTAATCAAATTTCTATCAATTGATGTTTTTTTTTTGTTTTTTTGTCAACAAACAATAGTTCTCAAATCCATGAATATTGCCAAAAATAAAAATAAAATTGGAAGGTTACGAGAAAGAACAATGCCTATAAACCACACTTGGTTAATGACATTGCTATTGCATGGTTAAACCCCTCAGACCCTGTTATTTTTTCCTTTTTAAATTTTTGGGTGAATGGGTGTGAATTAAAAAAGTAATCAAAAGACTGGACCACCCCGTATGTTCCTAACTAACAAAATGGATCACAGTTTGGACTTTGTTACACTGTTCATCCAACAATTAAATATAATAATGGAATTGTAAAGGAAACTATCTCTGTTTGTCACCTTCATTCGTGTCTTAGTATAACTGTGATAATATGTATTAAATAGTAACCTCACTGACGACCTCGAAGGATAGTAAAATAAATTTTTCATTACATTTAGCTAGGCAATCTTATTTATATGCATAAAATATTCATGTAACACACCTGAGGATACTTTTTTCTGTTTACCCGAGTATATTTATGAGAAGAGAATGGTGGTTTTATATAGAATCTTATTTTAAGGGATGTTAATGAAACCACTTGATTCCATTGTTTGAATGTTTACTCACAAATAGTTATATTGCTCGACTGAAGTTTTGTTATCAGGGATATCTCATTTAGACATGAATAAAGACATGAGAGAGTTGATCCATATCTGTTGAACAAACAGGAAAGAACTAAGTCGCTTGATATGCTATTCTGTACGTCAATATGCCCGGTTTTTTATTTCTTTATTCTCTTTCCGATCTTCCATTGCGAAATTTAACCTCCCACATCGATTTTTTTTGTGTGTTGTCATCGTAGAGAGCACCCAACTCCTGAAGCCTGTGACCTATTACATTTCCACGTGTTAAGTGCATTTAAGCAAGGGTGAAAAGCAGGGAATAGTCTCATGATTCCTGTGTTAGTGGCCACATTTCTTATTGTTGAATGGCCTTTAAAAAAGGCAGAGAAAATGTGGAGGCATTACTTTGAGGGGGTGTGTTGGGAGTGCTCCCTCGAGAGACTGGGGCCATTTACAGATTGGCTGTTCGTCTTCATTGGGGCTGGAGCTACTGCCTCTCTCTCCCGGCTCGTCATTGCACTCCTTACTCCGGGGGGAACATTGTCCTCATTCCCGTCTCATAGTAGGAGCTGCACAACTACCTCATTTCGGTAACAGAGAGCAGAGAAACCGGGAACCTATCCGAGAGAAAATCCTATATTGTTTCCATAATATATGTTTTTCCTTTAAGAGAACATATTAGTTAATTTCATTTTCTGTAAACATTTTCATAAACTAACAAATAATTAAGCCCCCATAGTGGATTTATCTTCACGTAACCACCCATAACACTGGGAAGGCTTTTATTCCTTGTCAGAAGCATATTAAAGCGGGACTTCAACTTTCATCACCTGACGAGCGGATTACTTGGGCGTCCGGATTTTCTTGGGTGGCCGACGCAGAGTACTACATGTCTCAATGTCGATATCGGCTCGTTGTATTTTCCGTGTGCTCCACAGGCAGATATAGGCCTCGGTGACAGTGGGAAACTACTGGAGGAAAATCCCAATACTAAAACTTTACTTTTTTAAATACTAATATTAGTTGTGGTATTAAATCTCACGTTAATTTTATACAATAAAAGCTGGAGATCCGGGTTCGAGACCCGGTTGAGGTAGTGAAAGATTTTTTTATTCTATTCCCTTGCATTTATTGTATACTTTACTTTTTTATTTCTCAGTGTCGATCTTACCCTTAAAAAATATATTGATTTGTAATAGTTTATTTAAGTAAGTTTGCTATTCACAATTTTTAAAATAAAGAAACCTTAATCAGAATTTTAGTGTTCTATTTCAAGCTATTAAATGTATTATTTTTTTTTTTGCAATTAAATGAGTGGAATGTGGTTTTAGAGATAGCCTAAATAGACTTGTCTTCAATATTTACGTTTTTGTTATAATTACGAAATAAATTTATAAAACATGATAGATGTCGAATTTTGTTGTGTTTTAGACCTGCAATTTTTTTGTGAATTATGAATTTTGAGGATTAAAAATGTAGTTACCTACTTTCCTTTCGGACAATTAGGGTTAACCTGAAAATAATCTTATTTCATATAGATGTATTAATTATAGTTGCAAAATTTAAATGAAATAAAAATCAGTTCTTTAAATTGTGTCTCCATAAAGCTGTAAGGGCTATATTTTTTTTAGGATGAGGCATTTTAGCGCGTATCAAAGAATGTTGAAGTTAGTGTTAGCCTCTATACAAACATATGGGATAAACTTTTCCTCTAGAACAATGTTATTGTCATTTGACGCTGAAGGTTGCTTTGCGTGACGTAGTATCTGTCAGCGAATATACCCCCGTCCCTCATTCTCCTGCTGCTCCTTGCCTTTGGGGAAAGGATATTGTGGTGTTCTGAAGGATCGAGACTATCTCTCTAGCCCTAAATAAGTGTTAGTGCGAGGGAGGGAAGCGGCGCATCTCATTCCCCACCATATTTTTCAGTCTTACGTACAGTTGGATCATTTGTGAAGTGTAAGTGACTGGGAGGGGAGGGGGGATGAGCATAATTTGAGTGGTAAGTCTGAGCAGTTTGTGAAGGCCGTGTAAGAAGTGATATTTGTGGGGGAAGTTGGCCACGCCGACATTAGCAACCACTAATTGCAGCCTGTGTTTTATGTCGCTAGTCTCTTAGTTATCTCTTCCCGCCCCTTCTTAGGGCTTATCTCTGATTTGTCGTCTCCTCCTCCCTCTGGGGCTTTTCTCGAGACTGCCTCCGTAGGCACCTTCCTTACCAGCTAGCTCTGCATGGTCTGTGTAGAGAGAGATGAGTGCTGCGAGATCCCTCGAGGGAAACACTTCTCTACTTGAAAACTCCCTCCCGACATATCAGTGAAGTATGAAAGAAAGAAAGAAAATAAACTGTATTCTGAGACTGACAGAGTCCCCTTGAATAACATTAAGTGAATTTTACAAAAGGTCTTTTCTGGCTCAAAAAATACACACTAATGTAAATAAATTAAACTAATAAGAAATAATTACAAGAACAAGTGATGAAAAATAAATAAATACTTGAACAAAAATAGCGTTTCCTCGAGGAACGTAAGTTATTAATCCATAAGAATAAGATCGGGGAAAAAAACAAAGGATGAGCTTATTGCCGGTACGGAAAATAAAATGCAATGTGAAGTACACATTAACGAAAACACCAACTCACACTTTACTCGCTCTGATTTAATTAATTTACATACATACGCGCACAACATTCATCCAATCATTAACAAGCAAAATTCACAGCTAAGAAGATTCAGTTTAGATGGATAGGAGATGCTAAAAAAGGAGGGATTTGAAAATGGAAAGAGAAGGAGCACGTCGAATATTTGAGGGCAGGGAGTTCCAAAGGCTAGGAAAAAGCGGCGAAATGAAGCAGTTTTATAAGAGTATTTTCGGCAGAAATTTGTTTGAGTGATGACACCAGAGCTAATGCACGTAACCTGCTACTCTTAGGCTTGTCAAGATGTATCTTGGTAGCCGTGGTAGTCATTCCATGTCTGATGCTGGTTGTATGTTTTTTACGCTTCTACAGCAGAGGTAACGGCATGCTGGGTACAATTCTTTTCCTTCTTGGTTCCGTAATTCAAATCCCGCCCTTGACAAGCTTATATCGATAAATAGAAGCTTGTCCTGAGCCATGGATGTTTAGAATGATATGGCCTATGGGTAGAGAGCCCCTCCCTCCAAGTGGTTAATAGGGAGTATAACACTTGAAGAAGAAAAAATGATAATATATTCGGCCAGCTATTTATTGTTAATTATATTTAATACCATATCATAAGCCTATGAGTGTGACATACTTTATTTTCTCTGTAGAGTTTCAGCTAAAGCATATTTCTAATGGATATACCACATTTGCATTTCACTTTTGTATACAATTGTTGTTGTTTCAGAGCGGCGCGGCAGTTGCTGCATACCCCGCTGCCGGTGGCTATCCAGTGCCTGAGAGCTTCAGTCCCGAGTCTCCGTACTTCCCTTTCCAGGCGGCTCGGAGGCACGGCTCCACACCTGGTGAGTACACATATGGCAACATATCCAAAGTGATAGTGACACTTTCCAATAGTCAATTGTATCATTTATAAAAGTGGAACAGAGTATCATGTTTCCCTTTTAATGAAATTGGTTTCCTCTAGATCCTCTCTTCCATTACCTTTGTGCCGGGAATTTAATAACTTATCTGGCTCTCCCGGTGGCGTAAGTGGAAAACGCGCCTGCCCGGAAAGCTGGAGATCCAGGTTCGAGCCCTGGCTGTGACAGTTAGATTTTTTATTCTATTCCCTTGCATTTAATCGTTTAAAATTTACGTGGGATAATATACCACAAAAATATTTATAAAATTAAAGTAAATAACGATAGTCGTCTAAATAGCTAAACAATGTTAGCTCCTTCGACGATGTATTCGTCTTTCTCTTAGGTTAGACTCTCGACTCTGGTGCTGGGAATTTAATTACTTATCTGGCTCTCCCGGTGGTGTAAATGGCTAACGCGCCTGCCCGGAAAGCTGGAGATCCTGGTTCGTGCCCTGGCTGGGATGTTACATTTTTTATTCTATTCCCTTCAATTTAATCCATTACCTTAGTGGTTTCCTCTAGATTCTCTCTACCATTACCTTAGTGGTCGCCTAAAAGCTAATAAAATAAATAAATTAAAGCATTATCTTTGCAAATAAGTGACTTTTTTCCCTTAACCCCTTAACTTTAGGTGTCATCAACAGTTATATGTACATAAACTTCAAGAAATTGAAGTATAATACCTAATTATTCTTTTAATCGATCCTATTAAAATAATAAGTGCCATCATAGGCAATTGGTGTCGCAAACTTTCTAAGTTTGAATACTATTGGGTATAGTAAAACTAGCTACAAAACACAAAAAAGAAAATTTTTATTTTTTTTAGAATGAACCTTAATTTTGCCTGTAGACGAAGTTTTGGAACCTTTAGTTCCTCTTGTGAACTAAAGACAATTGATGAAACCCAGTGCATGGGATTTATGAGGTTCGTTCCAAATGTTGAAAAAAAAAATTTTTTTTCTTTGGAAAAAGGCATTTTATTTAATACTCGCGACGTTTCGGCTGACATTGGCATCTTCATGAGAGCATGGCGAGAAATGTAGTCAAAATGTGGAAACCTGCCCAGCTGTCGGATAATCTCTATAATCAGTTGTGAAAACTTCTCCATTTTGGGATCGGTATACATTTCCCCTTTGTGGAATTTCATAATTACTCCCTGTCGAAGCTGCGGCGAACTGTCGGGACGGCCACTTGCTCGACGCAACAGGCTTCGGCTCTCGTCAATTGCCTGGCCTCTTCTGTCTTTTAGTTGTCCGCATTTGTATGCTTACTATTCACATCCTTCACTTCAATGTATCAGATACATTCAAATTCAAAGAGTAAGATGTCGTCCACTTGCACTCTTCCTAAAGCGAGTACAGTCTGGATTTTAAAGTGATTGAAATATCAAAGATTTGGGTGTATTGTCTGTAAATTTTTGTTTTGTATTGCCTTTTATTTATAAATGTAATTACCTATTCAGATTGTGGTTCATCACTGAATTTTCGAATAACCATTTTATCTTCGATCCTAGCTAGTCATGAGATAACTAAATGTTTGCCTGCAAGCTTATGAGGGACCACTGTTTGATTAAATTGAACATAAATTGTGCATTCTCTATTGCGAGATTAATATTTAATTTACTGCAGTAGAACTAAACACGCTAGAAACAGTGATTAACGTAGAACGCGGAAACATTATAGAACTATAATCTAAAGGGTTATTTTCACTACCAATGAATATAGAACTATCATACCTTCTGTAATCCGTCTTCATTGGTTTCTGCAAACCATCTTCTGTTGGCGAGCGCTTTCGGACATTGTCCATCCTCGTGGCCGAATACATGTGTTCACTGTCACTGTCTGTATTTATACTGTATAGTTGAATACAGACAGTGACAGTGACAGTGAACACACATGTATTCGGCCATGAGGATGGACAATGTCCGAAAGTGCTCACCAACAGAAGATCGTTTGCAGTAACCAATGAAGACGGATTACAAATGGTATGATTGTAGAACTATACCATGTGTATTAAGGGTTTAATTAATCTGACAAATTTAAAAAAATTTAACTTAAAATTGTGTCTACTTTTTATATAAAAATATACATAATAATCCGGCACGCAGGAGCTGAGAAAAAAAAGTTTTATTTTTAACTTATCATTTATTTATTTATTTATTAAATTCTGTTAATATAAAGCATTTCGTAATATCTACACCATTATGGAAATATTCAAACCATACATTTTATTTTATATTATAATAAGCTTTGAAAGGAGCATTCCATCTGAAAGCTATTTTACATCAGTGAAAATCAGATAAAAACCAACGTTGAAATTTTATAGAGATTGAGTAGGCTGTTGTAATGTAATTTAGTGGAGGTAGCGTAATTTCTGATATGATGCTTCTTAGCGGAGTGCATACAAATATTATAAAACGCGGTATTTTATTTCTTACACGACTGTATTATGGGGCTAGAACTTGTCGGTCTCTACCGAGGATTCGACTAGACTGAGGTAGCAGTGAGTAGAGAACGCCTGATTCTGTGAGATCGCATACTTCGGCTCTCCTCCTGGTCGAGGCTATCGCTCTTACAACTAACCTTACCAGAAGTATTTGTTATTGGGGTGTTTCCTTCGGCTCAGAGGCCTTAGCAGTAAGGTATTATGGGGCTAGTCTCTACCGAGGATTCGACTAGACTGAGGTAGCAATGAGTAGAGAACGCCTGGCTTTGTGAGTAGAGAACTGCCGTAGTATTTGTTATTGGGATGTTTCCTTCGGCACAGAGGCCTTAGCAGTGAGGTATCTGTCTCTACCGAGGATTCGACTAGACTGAGGTAGCAGTGAGTAGAGAACGCCTGGCTTTGTGAGATCGCATACTTCGGCTCTCCTCCTGGTGGAGGCTATCGCTCTTTGCAACTAACCTTACCAGAAGTATTTGTTATTGGGGTGTTTCCTTCGGCATAGAGGCCTTAGCAGTGAGGTATCTGTCTCTACCGAGGATTCGACTAGACTGAGGTAGCAATGAGTAGAGAACGCCTGGCTCTGTGAGATCGCATACTTCGGCTCTCCTCCTGGTCGAGGCTATCGCTCTTTGCAACTAACCTTACCAGAAGTATTTGTTATTGGGATGTTTCCTTCGGCACAGAGGCCTTAGCAGTGAGGTATCTGTCTCTACCGAGGATTCGACTAGACTAAGGTAGCAGTGAGTAGAGGGCGCCTGGCTCTGTGAGATCGCATACTTCGGCTCTCCTCCTGGTCGAGGCTATCGCTCTTTGCAACTAACCTTAGCAGAAGTATTTGTTATTGGGGTGTTTCCTTCGGCATAGAGGCCTTAGCAGTAAGGTATCTGCAAACTTGAAGGGGTTTCCCATTCCCCGCCCGCCGTACCGTTTGCTTTCCTCGTCAATGCCTTTGGGAGAGGACTACTAGTATGTGTGCTGGTTCCTCTGTATGCAGAGGCCTCGCTTCAGTTTGGTCCCTGCTACGTTACCGTGTCTGGTTCCCGATAGATTTCCTAGTGCCAAACACGTAATACGTACCTATTCACACATAGTTTATATGTGTCTGGTATGTATATATATATATGTGTGTGTGTGTATATACACACACATATACACACACACACACATATATATATGCTTATATTTTTTTTTTCTCGGTTATAGATCAAACTTAAAGGCTTAGAATTAACAATAGAATTTTCACAAAAGATNATATATATATATATAAAGATAATGAGTCTTTGCTCTTCCTCTCACAGAAAATGGTCTATATATAATGATACAAGGTGTTTATATGTGACTAACAATTTATCACATTAATTGTGCATGTATTACTTTCTTTTATTACGTGTGTTGATTGTATTTTTATTGTTTCAGGAACAGCAGTAAAAAGAAAGAGAGAGGTAAGTACTTAGCTTCAGATATTAAAGATTTGTCGATGCCTGATATCCCTGGACCCCCCCATCCTCACTCTTTGTCTGCTCTTAGTCATTATATAAACTTCAACGAATAGCTTGCGTAATTGTGATTAAATGCTAAATCTGGTGCCTCTAGTTAAAAAATTAGGTATCCCGCCCAACCCTCTTAGTTATATTGTATAATATTTTGCTTAATGTGTTCTTTTTGAAAATGAGATGATCATTATGGTCTATGCTTAGTAACTACTATTGTAACGAAGATATTATCAGTTAATCTCTCTAAAATCCCTCTCCTCCTCGACCAATTTCTGAAGTAAACCACAAATGCCATAATTGGTTAATCTATTTTTAAATTGAAAACGGGAAATACTCAAAGATAAATACGTATAATAAATAGTACCTACATATATATTACACAGATCACGTATGTCATTAGCGTGTCGAAATTGTATTAATTATACATTTTCAGCGATTCGACCTTCGTGGGACCCTGTCAAATCTTACAGCTGCTTGCATTATTCCTAGCCTATTTATCATAATAATTGTCCATCCGCTAATGCTGGAAATCATAATCCTGCGATATATTTGTAGGCGTGCTGAAGGTAAATCTCAGGATTCACAAACATATAGGACACAAAGAATACTCGAGAGTTCCGAGGAAATAAGTCATCCCTCGTCAGGGAGACGTAGAAAGTAGCGTTCCAAGAACTTTTGACAGTTCTCTTCTGGGGTTGGATGTGCAACCTGTTTTCCTCTAAATCCAAGTATTCTTTTTGTGTTAAATTTTTGCCTGTACGCTTTTTTTTTTTTTATTCTCTAGTACATTGACTCCCATTCCTCTTCAGGTCGTGTTGAAAAGACAATCTACATGCAGCCGCTCTCTTCTTAACATCCATGACCCTGGGCATGTTAATTTTGCCTCTTAGTTGTGTCAATCAAGATTTTTTTTTATTTTTTTATTGTCATGAGCCGTCTGCTGTTAGATATTTGTGACCAATTTCTTTTTAAAATGGTAGATCAATATATACGTAGAAGAGAGTAATGTTCCAGGAGCAATGGGAAAAGTTAACTACGGTTTGGTTTTCACTAGGTTGGCCAGGTGGAAGAGCAGGGGAACAGTTGATGAACCTCCTTCTCTTCCCGAACAAATTTGGCATTATCCGTCCATTATATCGGATAAGGCACCACAGTTCAGATCTGGCAATCCCGGAGCTGCGGGTTCCCTTCCTTCTATCGATAAAGGAATCCTTGTCCGATCTGTAGAGGCCCTCCCTCCAGGGGTCGGAAGGAAGGCTGACAGAAACTGCACTACTAAGCGCAATATGTCAACCGTAATTTTCCTCTTCCTACCACGCTCCCCTTTCCCTACATCCTTTTCAGCCATAAAGATTTGTTTTTTCAATTATTTTTTTATTGAAACGCCTTATAGTGAATTTAGTTTATTTATTTCAATAATATGACACAAACATTCATTCTGAAGGCCGTGGATTCATTGATTTTATTACTTTTTACTGGTAAATTCTCTAATATTTCTCTCCCCCCCTTTTTCCGTTCTAGTTTTGTCAGAGTAAACAAGAAACAAATTTACCATTTCTTCTTCCGGGTTGGACCGTGTCAAATTGTTGTTATTTGCCGAGCTTTCGCACATCGCCACGGGATGGCTTCTTCAGGGCTGAACAAGACTGACGACCGTCGAAGCCTACGTGAACAAGAAACAAATGTTCGCATGAGAAGATGCGCGCTATTTCAACTTGAAATATTAAAACTGGGGGTTATGGGCCCCCTAGCTGGTGCCGCTAGAGTTAGTTAGTACCTAGGAAGAACCACCTAGGTCGTACATGTGACCTCTGGTAGTTATAGTTAATTTCAATTTTAATGTGACCCCCTTAACCTCTTTCAATCCGTATTTAATTAGATACCACGCAGGGACTTCAGCAGCTAGCCACTATCAAATTTTCAAAAAAAAATTACTTCATTACTTTTCTTTTTACAATTCTGTTGCAGAAGTTAGCTTGAATAGAATTAAATACATTTTTATTTCTGCTGATCCCGAAAGAACGTTGTTTGACAAATGTAGCCTAATTTGTCACATTAAGGTTAAATTTGATTGGAAATAAAAAATGGTTTTCTTTCATAACAAAAAAAAAAAAAAAAAAAAAAAAAAAAAAAAAAAAAAAAAAAAAAAAAAAAAAANAAAAAAAAAAAACCCTGTCGCTCTTAGGTGTAAAAAAAACTGAGTTCGTTGATGAGCTAAACCTAACTAATAGAGATTTTCTTAACTATTTTTGACGAAATGAATTCGTTGATTTTATAAGGCCTTCTACGCAGAATTCTAAAATCGTAATTTCAATAATTTATTACAAATTCTTGTTACTTCGCAGTGTAATATGACGAGCGCCAAATTTTTTTTATATATAAAAAATTATGTGTTTTCTGAAAACACTACAATTTTTTATTATGTATTCTGGTAGTAAAAGATACCTGTCAAACTGGCAGAAGTGTGGATTGCAATTTTTTTTTTTTTTTTTTTCGACCAGCCTCTACTAACTGGTATCAAAATAAATAGTCAACTATTGAAGTTAGTGAATAAGTAAAATTTCGATGGTAAGTATAACTTCCAGGTTTTATCGAACTTTGGAGTGTGTGTTCGTCAGAATCTGAAGTACATATTGCTCATAACTTTACAGTTGCTAGGTTAACATAACTGTCACAACATGCAAAAATAAGTTAGGCGTGATTAGGAAGCAGGTGCTTGTTAGTAAGTACATAGCTTTTAAAATGTCATCATTTCTCGAATAGGATACTAATTTTTTAAATAAGGAAAAAACAATTTTTTTAATATAAATATATATAGCTGTTAAATAAGATCATTTAAAACAATTTATAAGTTATAATGTTTGCGTGAATGACCTCTGCTGGCGACGTGCAGTAAGAAAAAAAATTACCACTTGACTGAAACAATATTTAATATCCGGAATTGAGAAATAAATAACAAACTTGTAGTAAAGCCAGAATTAAATATTACTGTATTCAGAATCACCCTCAATAACAAAAATAAGTGTTGTTAAATACTGGCTCATTAGTACCCCTCAACCTTTCCACTTACCAGGGACATTTCACCCTACGTGCAGACCCCGTATTATATCTATGTTAGCTACAAAACGTGGTTTTCGAACGCGTCAACATAGCTCAGTAACTCGATCAAATGGCAGAAAATGTAAAAATTATCCGGATTAAACGGTCAAATATTGTGAAGTATTAGGTATTTGTTTATATACGGCAGCTGCTACGTCAAGTCAATGAGATCTCGTTTTGAGCTTCCCACTTATTAATTCTGGGCTGAGTAATTTACTCTTTGTGAATCCTATTCATAGTAAATGGTTTAAAAGATATTAAATGTTGCAGAATCTCTTTATATTCTGGAGTTCCTCACGTCTTTTGGGATTGACGATTAAATAATTTGTAGTGCTTTTATATTAGAGTATTTATCTCATAAATAAGATAGTTGCATATAAAGGTAATATACTAATTATACGTACAGGGTGTCTCGGATTCTTTGTTCTGTCTGGGCAAATACTTCTGCAACTGTCCCATACTAAATTGTCCCGATTTTTTCCTGTTACACACTGGGTCGTGGATGCTCTAGAAAAAGGAGCATGTCTCATTTTTTTTCAGGAACACATGTGCGCATGGGCAAAAGGAAAAAAAATAGTGTTAGTAGCTTCATAATGAAGTATGTCGTTTTTCTCTTATTTTCTTCCTTCTTCTACGGTAATATCAAGATATGAGCGAATTTCATAGAAAATAATGTTTTGCTGCTAAAAAAAAATTATGTTTATTACGTAATTACTTGTTTTTGCTGTTTTTATAAAACTTTTTTTTTTTTTTTTTTTTTTTTTTTTTTTTTTTTTTTTTTTTTTTTNTTTTTTTTTTTTTTTTTTTTTTTTTTTTTTTTTTTTTTTTTTTTTTTTTTTTTTTTTTTTTTTTTTTTTTTTTTTTTTTTTTTTTTTTTTTTTGTAAACTGCCTATTTTTCCATGAAATTTGGCAAAAGTCTCGTCATATTATTAACGTGAATAGTTGGGTTTCCCTACGGTAAATCTGTTAAAAGTTGAAGAACGCGCCCTTGATTTATATGTTTTCATGAAAATGTTAAAGAATATAATGCTAAAAATTAACATTTTAACCTAAATATAACGTTCCATACATTTTTTTTTTTTTATAATTCAAATAATAACGAAGATATGGCAATTTTATATTTTGACTTCTCTCTAAATCCTCAGTTCTAATTCCCTCTTCCTTCCTAGTCGGTTTCAGCCAATAACGAACTCGTCCAACCGTTCGCTGAAATATACATAAATATAATGAGTTCTTTCTCTTAATTTTAAAAATGTGATTTGTGTTAGTAGGGACGCGCAATCACATTTTGAGTGTTTTGCGTTCCTGAAAGAATTTAAATCTGAAGTCCTTCATAGAAGTGCCTAAACAGAAAAAAATTTAAATTCTGATGATAAATTGGTAAAGTAATCCCACATTTCATTTATAATTATAAAATGTTTGTGTAAATTAAAGTTGGTTTAGTTTAAACATCTGCCCGGGCAGAGGCAGTGATTTTTTTCTGACTCCCTGTACGATTCAAATTAATTAAGAAAATAATTTATTTTTCCTAACAATTACCAATTAGATTACTACAATTCCCACTCTATCATTAGGTTACTATACTTAAGAGTAATCTAATAATGGTATGCTAGGATATGTATTTCTTATCGTGTGATAAGATTGGGGGGGGGGGGGGGCTTAAAAAATATGTTGAGGCAGAATCATTGATAAGTAGAGATGTATATTTGTATTTATTTCAAGATTTGAGGATGATGGTGTTCTACCAGGGTTCATAACATGCTTCTGCAGACAACGGAAACCAAAACTGTTGTCGGGACTAACATTTTGAACGTACAATCCAGTTTACTTCAGACAAATATATATTTGGAAAAATTGATGAACATAAGGGCATTCGATATTTCCTTGTACAAATAACCGTGAATATGAAGTCACTACGTTCATTTAAAAACTTTTTTTTTTTTAATAAAGTTTAGCAACAAAAAAAAAAAAATCTTCACAATGGTGAATGTTTCGAAATCAGTTGTTTGTTGTTTTTTTTCCACATTCTCAGCAAATTTCCTCTATTTCAAGATAACGTGGCACGCTTTTGTACGTCCAAAAAAGTTGGCCGTGAATAAGTTTCATCTTATTACTAAATCATAAAGAAGACTGTTAAGTTTTTTTTATTTAATAAAAACAAATTCAAAAACTTTGTATTCGATTGTGAAGGTAGCTTGTAGAGTAGGGTAGCTTTATTCTTGATAAAAAATTGATAAGGGGTATGTGTGGGGGGGAGGCTGTAGGCTGATTTATACCCTGAGGTACACTTAAGAGAATGAGGCGCTCTCTAGCTGCTCAAATATGAATTAGAAGGAAGCTGTGTGTATGTGCCGCTGATGGTAGATAGGAGCAAAGGTCAGCTTCCCCATCTCAAGTATCTAGTGATGTTCTTCTCTAGTTTGTGTGTGTGTGTAGAGAGAGAGGAGAGAGAGACATTCTCCTTCCTCTCGTGATGATTTGTATGGTGAATCGTGTCCCCAGTTTTGTTCAGTCTCACTACTTTTGAATTTGGACTTGGGCGAAGATACGAGGAAGGATTGTACTTGAGGAAGGGGAAGTAAAGCCGTAACAGTAAGTTTTCAGTGGGGGGGGGGAGGGGGTGGAAGAGTCCTCCCCTAGCTGAGGGGTAAATGTAAAAGTCGTGTCTCCCCCTCGGCAGCCGTCTTAGCGGGGGGTTAGGGGGTTGATTGGTACCCAGCTACTCTGCTTGCTGCTGAATCGGTAGCGATGCCATTCGTCATTACACAAGAGCTTGTTTGCAGAAAACCCGTTGGAGGTGGAGCCTTTACTTCTGCTGTCTCTGAATGACAGAGAGCTCTTTCAGCCTAGTAATGCCCGGACGCACCTTCAGTAACGGCTTACAGTAGTAATGCGAGGGGCGACTGATGCGGTGCCGACTTACGGAATACCTCATATAAGGGATATTTAAGACTTGCTCTGTCATGTTACACGACAAAATGTAAAACTAATAATATCCCCCTTTATAAAAACTTTAGATAATTAAGATGACCAATATCTTTTTTTTTTTTTCTATAAACCTAAAATTATGAAAAATTTAAAAATACTAGTTTAATTTTTATCAACAATTAATTGAAATATTAAAAAAGATAGATCTACATTCGCATAAAATGTGTCATTTTACTCACACTCTGTTCATAGTCTTCAGGTTGAGTCCTATAATTACTGCAATGTTTAAAAATCATTTCTTAAGGATAATATTTGATAGCCCAAAATGGCTGAAATGACGGTTGCCATTGAGTCTCATAGGACATAAGCAAACTCCCTCTGAGCTGAGAACGCCGTATGCTGACAGAAGATTAGTATCGTTACGCGTCACTAATAATTAACAACAATGGGATAATTTAAAGTTAATTTATTATCACAAATAAATATACCTACTAATTACTGCATAACCTTAGAATCTAATGCAGATATTGCCCTTAATGACTAATGCATAAATAAAGATGAAATATACATTACTTATAACTAATAAATTAATTTGTATTTACAAGTAAATTAAACATGCTTATTTAAAAAGAGGCCTCTAGATAACTTGTTAATCACTGTCACTCATCTGCCACAGAAACTGACACTGACTGGTGGGCTGCTTTTATAACTTCATAGAAGTGGTGAGGCTGGCCACAAATAAATTTAATAACTATTTAAGCATAACCCTTATTTCCCCTATTGAATTAAGGAAGCAGGTGGCCTCCTTCAATTGCCCCGTACAAGTCTGGTCCTCACTCCACATACTTCACTAGTCTTTAACATTATATAAATATACATACATATATATAATATATATGTATGTGTGTGTGTTTGTACATATATANTATTTATATATATATGGGAGTTTACATAGACAAAAGCATACAGTTATGTATGCTTAATTTTGAAGGGGCCATGATTTTAGATTCCCCTTAATAGAAAGGGAGAGATTCGTAAGTCATGTCATGCTAACAACGTGAGTTTTTTGAGCGGGGAATCTTTTAGGCAAGGCTAACTTATCACTGACTCAGGGGGCCGCTGGCGAGCTGCTTTTATAACTGCCTGGACTTTGCGAGGCAAGTCTAGAAGATTCTCATCTGGATTTCTAAGTAACATCCCAGAAGAAGGAAACAGATGTCATCCTTCAATCGCTCCTTTCCCTTTCAGGTCTGGACCTCACACCACCTACTTCTCCAGTGTTAATAGTATATAGGAGTTCTTCAGGTTGGCCATTGGTCAATCGCTTAAGCATAGCTCCTCAGGGATCAGGGAATACAAATAACCTAATAGCAGAGTTGCGAATTGTCAGCATCAGGATCTTATGCGAGTTGAGTGTGCTCCAATTGGTACACGCTCAATAGAGGATACTCCCACGCTCCTTCACTTTTTACAAATAGCTACTTTACACACACACATATATATGTGTATACAACTTTTATTTGGGGGGGGGGGGCATAAAGTGAATATTAATATTTTAAAAAATCGTCTAATATCTGCTATCTCCTCCTTCTCTCTACGGTCATGGTTAGTTTGATTTAAATGAATTACGTTTCCGGATTTGTAGTTTTTATTGAGCGATTTGTTTCCGAATTCATTTATTGTATTTTGTCTAGATTATACTTATCTCGAGGATGGACATGCAGTACGAATTAGTAGAAAACTAGCTTCATACTGATAAGGCAATCAATGACATCGCCTATTTTCGTTTTACAAGCTGATAGCTTCCAAATAGGACTTCTAAAGTAGAAAGGCACAATAGAAGAGTCAACTTTTGCCCTATACATTTCAATTATTTGCCTCTCGCTTGAACGTATTTTGCCGAATTAGTTTCTATGAAAGAGTCACCTCTTGGCATGAGGAAGGGATTCTTATTTTATAAAAATTCTATGATACTCAGTTTAATACTATTTTTTTTATTTGTTTATTTTGTTTTCTCCGAATTATTTTTATTTTCTACAATTTTTTTGTAGGTTTTAGACTCGACGGCAGCAGAGCCTGTCGAAGAGGCCGCTACACAAAATTGGGTGAGTGATTTATTTTAGTCATAGCTTTCCAGACTCTTTTCTGAGGACCTTCTTAAATCTTGTGTGTAGCATTGTGGGCTAACTCATGACGGGACTTTGCCCTTCTGGCTTTAGTTTTGCCAGGTCCTCCAGTTCTGTCGTCTTCCTCGGGTACTTTATATTGCCTAACAGAAATAATTTCCCGCTCAAAAAGTTCATGATACTCGCCTTGTTAGCATTACATCACTTTCCAATTCCACCCTTCTTACTGAGGAAAATCTAAAAACCTTAAAAGGTCCGTTCAAAGTTGATTATTCATAACTGTATGTGTTTGTCTATGTAGGCTCTCATGCGTGTGTTTTATAAAATGTTAGTGAAGTAGGTGGCATGAGAACCAGACCTGTACGGGAAGGGCAATTGAAGGAGGCCACCTACTTCCTTAATTCAGTAGGGGAAATTAGGTTTAGGATTGAATAGGTATTAGATTTTTTTTAATGCCATTTACATCTCCCATAAAGTTATAAAAGCAGTTCGCCAGATTTTTTTTTTTTTTTTATGCCATTTACATCTCCCATAAAGTTATAAAGGCAGTTCGCCACTGGCCCCCAAGTCAGTGTTAGTTGCTGTGTCAGCTCGCGTGACTCAGACCGTCGGGCTGGTCGTGGCCTTTCCAGTGCCGATAACATGTTGTGTAAAAGTGATGAACAAGTAGTTTTGAGACCTCCTTGTTATTAAGTATATTACATACATGTTAATTGGCTGTAAGTAGTTTATCTTATGTATTTATTTATTAGTTAGTAAGGGTAGTAGGTTCGATTTTAATCTGTAATTAGTAGGTGCATTTATTTGTTATAATAAATTTATTTTATTTTTCTTCCTAATTTGTAGTATATAAATATAATGTGTGTGTGTGTGTGTGTGTTTGCGTTTGCACGCGCAATAAAAACGTAGCGTTTGTAATTTTTGATATAGAAAAACCAAATTTTATAGCTTCAGTAAACGATGAGGTCTTCCTTCTTTTTTTAATACTTTATTGCAACCGGATTCAGTTAGGTCGAATCAAAGCACCTCCATTTTTCAGTAGGAAACCGAGGGTACTCCAAATTTTGTTTTATATTTCTCCTTGGAGAAACTGAGTTTGAGACCGGTATAGGGGAGAAGGAATTGAAAAATAAAAAAATATCTTTCACTTTCGGGGATGAGTATAATGCATGAGTGAAAATGTACTTTATATTCTCTCAAAAACTCTAAAATAGACTTGATTAAGGAAGCTGAAGTGTGAAGTCAGTGGGTATTGCCTTGTCATTATCCTCCCTCGCTTCAATCGTTTGCTCCTGTCCCCGCGCGGTGACGTACTCCGTTCTGTAGAAGTGCGGAGAGATGAGCGAAGAACGGCCCTCTCGGAAGAGATCCCTCCAGGAATAATTGACGAGGGAACGGAGACACCCTCCTAGGCTTGGGGGCGGCGGAGAGAGGCAGTGGGCTTCTCCTCTGAAAACCCCTAAATCTTCTCATTTATTCCACTTATATTTCTCACTTTAGTGCTACTTTGAATTTACCTATGTAGTATCTCGATATCTGTATTTGTTATACATTGTGATTATGTACAATAGCCACATAATAAGTCGAATGAGTTTATTCGGCTAAGAGTAGTTTCACTTAGCATTTCGTTACTTCTGCGATTCAGGGACTTCAGAAGCCGGACTTATACATATTAAAATACTCTTTTTTTTTTTTTTTTTTTTTTTTTTTTTTTTTTTTTTTTTTTTTTTTTTTTTTTTNTTTTTTTTATTGTCCTACCCGCCCTAACACAGTTTAAATGCTTAACCACGCTTAAATTGCTAATTTTATTAGTAATTTTTAAATATATTGCAAATTCAGTAGGAAAGAAAGCCTTCATTATTCCTAGAAAAATAAATTTATAAATTAAGATTATTACTTTAAATTTTAAATATGCATTAAAACTTATATATTATGCATTACTATTTGCAGTACATCAGTATTTCTTAAAAAGCGTAAAACAGAAAATATAAAATACCAATACACTTAACTAATACTTTTTAATATATCGCGTCATGGTATCCATGTGAATAACTTGATTTCCTCTCGAGAAATCTGCTAAAAGAGATTTATTCTTATTTGCAAGCCTTTATGTTTTAAAATAGACAAATATTACTATTAATAAGAGAGAGAGTAACGTACAATACGATGTGATAATAATAATTAAATACGAAAATAACTTGAAACTTGTTTCTGGTAATGCATAACATTATTTGGGAAATTAGTGTTGTTGACAGATACTAAAAAAGATCAATGCACAAATACAAATCAAAACTTATTTATATGTATTGTATGTTAAAAGAGGGAATAGTTAGTTAGAGTTAAAACTATTTAATATCGTTTTAACTATTATATATGCGGAAAGAGTGACTTTGTGTAGAAATGAATCTATTATGTATGTATTTTGTAGAAATGTATTTAGATGAGGAGTGTTGGTTTCTTGGTAGTGACACTATAGTCATTCTTACATCCAAAGTGAAGTATCTAGAGAGAATAGTTGAATGCAGTTCCTATCGATGCTTATGCCAGGGCCACACCATCATATGTGTTGCGGCTAGTAACAGTTAGTATTGACCTATCTGCAAAAGCCGACCTTATACACCTTTGTCTAAGTGCAGTACGGTATACTGTCAACGGGCCGTATGGTGGTATACCCTGTGTAGGTGGACGAATAGCTATATATAGCTTCACTATACCGCCGCTGTATAATGCAGTAACTGGAACAAGATGTTGATAAGCGTTTTAAATACTTTTTATCTACCGTTATCTTGATAAAAATGTTATTGAAATGAAGGTGGGCCCCAATCACACGTAGTCAAGGTACCCACTCAGTCTGAATGTTCTCATGAATGAACTTGCATTGCTTATCGGTCTCCATAACGTAATTCATTTCATTATGAATAGTGAAACACAACTCCCCACTCTGTAGTAACGTACACACTACCTGCTGATTAATACAGTGATAACTATTAGATGGTCTGTTTTGTTGGGGTTCGGTCAAGGTAGATCCAAAAAAAATACAAATTTTAAATAATGTCTATTTTTTTAAAATTACCTGCATAATATATAATAAATTATATGGACAGATAATTTTTAAAATACACATTTTTGAAAATTTGTATTTTTTTGGATCTACCTTGACCGAACCCNGCCGAAACGTCAACAAATAATTTCTTTTTAAAATAAACTTTTTTTTTTAATTTGTATTTTTTGTATCTACCTTTACCGAATCCCAACACAAAAACATTTATTCGGTGATAACTATTCCGCTAGGGTTTTTTTAACCTTAATATTCATATTTTGTGCTTTTAAAGAATTTTAATATAATATCAACTTTTAACTTTTTGTTTGTGTCATTTTGCTTGCGGATCGAATAGAGATAATTTGGATTAATAATTTTCAATGCTTTGTGTCTAATTGGGAAAATAACTAAACTAAAAAATATTCCTAAAACGTAAATCTCAAATTTCACGATTTTAGTAGGCAAACGACTTTTTTCTTTTGCTCAATTGTGAGTAGTGACGGGGAGGGGGGGGGGGGGTATGATTTGGATTTTAAGTAGATTACGGTGTTTTTCTCCATCGAGAAAATATATATATATATCATAATGTGATAATTTAGGCTTACTTTGGGTCTTTGGGGACTTGTGAGCTTAGGAAATATGTCTGATGAGTGTAAGGTTTGGGGTTCCCTGCCATTTCATTTGAGCATTTTTTTGTATTAAACTGCTGATCTCAAGTCAATTATTGATGAAGACCGTTTCTAATTTGGACAATCTTAACTTTCTTTATTGTTTATTAGACAGATAACTTAATAAAATAATGAAGAGTCAGGTATAAGGTATACTAGAAATAAGAATAGGAAAAACAAAACATGGAAACGTTCGCCAGAACCCATTCATCTGTAAGTGAAATACGTCATTTGAGAGCTAGGTGGAACTCATGACGAGCAAAGGCACAACAAACTTCTCGGCCCATCTTCGTCTAGTGCCTAGGGGTCTGGCGTACCCTCGCTGGTGCATTAGTGCAGGGGAGCCGACCATCCCCCTGAGCCCAACGGTCTTGGAGGGGCTGGTGGGGTGAGGGTGGTGGAGGGGAGGTTGTCGGTGTCAGTGCGATGCGGTGACGCGATGGAGAAGGTCTACGGTAAGCTAGTGGGCTCGGACGCGGGTTTGCTGGCTCGCTACAGCGTGGAACTCCGGGCTCCAGGTCATCCTCCGCTTCTTCTGGATCCTGCTGTCTATCCCCCGACGCTGTACGCCGGCCACCAGCAGGTACCCGAGCTTGCTTTCTTTAGTTAAATCTTCAGACGACAACAGATACAGTGTCTGCACACTACATGCTGTGAATATGTGCTATACCCATTCACGGTGAATACTTGCCAAGAGCTCTTGTTAAGCAACTTCTATAAACATCGCAGAGTGTTCCAGTAAATCTTCCTCCTTGTTGTGAAATAGTGTAACAAAGCTAAGTCTATTGACTTGTCTGGGATGTTGTCCAATATTTATTATAATCGTTGTACCTTAGAAATAGAGTTTTACGCCGAGCCAACTGTTGTTCGGCGGCTTAACCCTTTCTGAAGTGACTAGTTGCAAACAAAACAGGTAAGGCTCAGCCTGGAAAACATTAGGGCAAGCCTAAATTGTTTCCAATGGATTTAAAAAGTGTCTTATATGCTCACTGTTCTGGCTACTGCTAGCTTATTTTATTTTTTTAAAGCTTTTTTTTTTTTTTTTTTTTTTTTTCTTTTTCTTTTTGTAGACAAATTACCTATCACACTTCACATCTTCCATAATTAAGCTAAAACTCTCTAGGGAATTTTGACAAAAAGGCTTTTTGACTAATATATCTTTTCAGGAATTGTTTTTTTTTTTGCAGTTACTACTAAATCTCTAGATTCCTGGGAAATGTAATTTGTTTGGTTTTCATCTAAACTGATATGTATAACTATATTAGTAATATTCAATATAAATATTGTTTCTGCAATAACCTTCTCCCAGTCTTCCCCTTGGGCTGCCTGTTATTCTCTTTCAACTACTAATAAAACTAATCCCTGATTTAGCAAATTTGAATGTTCCAGAAATTACTTCAATAATCGTCCTACTTCAGGAATGGCAAGATAATGTGGTTCATTTCAATTATATGCACGAAAAGACTAAATTCAAATTTTGAACTTCTTGATAAAATATGGTTAATGGTTCTAATATTAGGAGGGAGAAATGAGTTTTAGGAAATGTCCAAATTGGCAAAAGTGTTAATTATTTAGCTTATGTATCTTTCACTGGTTTTCTGAGCATATCCCATTTAATATAATGATTCATTTGCGAGATACCTGTTTATCGTTGTATGCAAGTAATTCGAGCGGTTACTTTCATTATAGCTGACTAGTACTGCTCAATTAACGCACAAAACTTGGCGTTGTAAGCCTCATTACAACTTCCCTAGTACGCGTACTCCCTCCCTCCTCTAGAGGAGGTCCAATGTTGCTGAATTCTAACGTCCGCTCATCTTTGCAGCAGCACTATCCTCAGAGTACCCTTTGTCTCCGTGGTAGAGAGGCAAAGGGGGCGGGCAAGGAACAGTTCAGTAGAGGTGATTCATCATTTCCTTATATTTCTTATTGGAAATTAAAACACAGAATATTAGATGATATTTTAAAAAGGAGATGTGTGTTAAATTCTCTGTGTAAGATCTATGGCATTGACATGTTCTGTTGTTTTTTTTTTAATGGAAAATGTGGTCGTCTAGATATAACTTCAAACAGTTATTCAATTTGACAATGATGAAATTTAAAAATATTGATTGCTCCTCATAACAATTGTATCCTGTCCTTGCATCCTGGTTTTATATTTGTGTTGATGTAGTATTTTCTTCCACTATGCTCTATAATGAATTGTATTAGGAGAGTTTGATGGTGGAATTTGTTGGCTCTATATTTAAGGTACTTGTATATAGATATTTCCTAGATCCCTCTTCGCCCCCCCCCCCCCNAATAAACATCCAGTACACCCTTGCTTGGGGGGGGGGGGAATTTTATTTAACGTTTCTACTGATGTGACATACAGGTTGAGATTTTTTCATTATTAAACTAGTTGTTTCAATATAAGAGTGTTCGTAATGTATTGATTATTATTATTTTGTTATGTTTGTTAATTTAGTGCTTCAAAAGATTTTGCAAAATGTAAAATTTATGAATTTCTTTATTTGTTATCTTTAGCATTTATTATACTCCTGTTGTGAATTTTGAATTATTAAGTAAAGAAGGCGATTTATAAAAATTTGGTTTCTCTCGTTAAAACCGATGCAAATGTTTCCACAATAATATATTTCTTATATATTTAATTCCATATTTTATTATATATTCCGTATAAAAATAAAAATTAAAATTTTAGAAATGATGTGGATTTAAAAATCTCTAATTTGACGTACGATAATATTACTATCAAAAATAACACTAATTATGACTACTACGTTGGGGCGATAGCTCTAAATAGAATTGAAACGCTTCTTACATTTGAACACATTAGTTCAGTATTCCTCGATGACAATGTTTGTAAGTACACTTGATTAGGTAAGCTGTGGATGAGATTGGATTTATAAAAAACGTGGCCAAAAATAATTTTATTTCCACTCTCCCGCCCTCTCCAATCTTTAAAAAAAAAAGTTTTTTTTTAATTTGAATTTTTTTGCATCTACCTCGACCGAACCCCAACTGAAATCATATAATAATAATATCTACAGTCAAAAAACTCTCCATTTAAACTTCAATAAATTCTACTACTAATTACCATTTTAACTTTTCAGTACTGTTTGTACCAAAAACTCAAATTTCAATCAGAAAACGTACATCCTTAAAAATATTTCGCGAACAGATAATTTAATCGATTTTATATCACATATCATAAACACCAATTTCTTTTTGGGGGAGGGGGGTTATGATTTTGATATATTTCAGTAGTAGTTTATTTTCTAAGATGTTTATATTTCAAAACTGCATTGTACTGTTTTTTTTTTTTTTTTTTGTTTTTTTTTAGATTTTACAATCTGTTCTAAGAGATCAACCCCCGCTTGAAGAATTAGGCACAAATAGTGCTTGCTGCATGGCTCTGGATCCCATGAGGGCCGCTCGTGACATGGTGTGGTTCTCTCACCAGTAATCCATGACGAATTCAGACCTTGCAAGGTTCCCCACAAGAACTGGATTACGCACGGTATCGGAATTTCCCTACAACTAGATCCCATTATTCTTTCTCCTGCCACTACATGTCGCCTTAGCGCCTCACAATTCCTTGGTCTGTTTACCTAGATTATTGTTTCCCTTATTAACCTCCTTCTTACTCAAGTCACTTCTCAACTTATTTTATATTTATTTTTCTAGTTCTCTATTTTTCTAATCTATTTGGTCCATTTTTTTTCAACGGTAAGTTGCGTTACAATTTTAGTATTGGAAAGTGGCGTCGGTGTCCAAAGCGGGTGTACACAAAAAGTTGCGAAAGACTGCTTAAATTTACCTGTAAGAGTACTTATGAATCTTTCAAGTTTTTTCCTAATTTATAAAAGTTGTTAATTGTATTACAGAAACAAAACTAATACTGTCCCCAAATTCAAAAACAGTAAATAAAATGACAAGAATTTTTGATGATTACTAAACATTATAATAAATAATAATGATAAAGTTGTCTTATTGCTGAGAACAGTTTGAATGCGAATGAGACCTCTAGTTTTGGCGCAGAGCGATGTCAGCCCGCTTGTGCAGGGGTTTCCACGACGTTCTTATCCCGCCAAACTTTCACTTACTTCTTCGGAAGCAGTAAACGATAGTAAAATTGTTTACGGAGTAGGTGAAGCATCTAGTGAGGAATAAATGATTGAATCCATCATGGTGGGAGGAGAATAACCTATTACTCCTTATCTCTAGCGTACAGAAACATATTCGCCAATATGAATGTAAAATTACATTTTCTATGAAATGCCAACATACTGTTACGGACCACGGTGTAATAAGTTATGACTACAACATCGAAATCTGAGCTACTGGAACAAAAATGAATTAACGCCAGAGATTTTCTAGCAGTAATTTATGTAAAAATATTTTTTATTAGTTATTGATAAATGAATTGACATCCTAGCGACATAAATACATTTAACTACTGTATGAATCTCACTATGTGATCAATGTTTGTATAATGCACTATTTCATTTCATTTTTTAAATCGTTGGTGGGGGGGGGGGGAATTTTATTTAACGTTTCTACTGATGTGACATACAGGTTGAGATTTTTTCATTATTAAACTAGTTGTTTCAATATAAGAGTGTTCGTAATGTATTGATTATTATTATTTTGTTATGTTTGTTAATTTAGTGCTTCAAAAGATTTTGCAAAATGTAAAATTTATGAATTTCTTTATTTGTTATCTTTAGCATTTATTATACTCCTGTTGTGAATTTTGAATTATTAAGTAAAGGAGGCTGGGGCGCCGGGATAACTCAGGGGATCCGTACGGGTCTCGCAATCCTGACGCCGCGGGTTCAAATCCCGCCCAGGTCAATCTTTTATTTATAATATAGAAGCTTGTCCTGAGCCATGGGTGTTTAGAATGGGGTGGCAACCTGTAGATAGCCCCTCCCTCCAANAAAAAAAAAAAAAAAAAAAAAAAAAAAAAAAAAAAAAAAAAAAAAAAAAAAAAAAAAAAGGAGGCGATTTATAAAAATTTGGTTTCTCTCGTTAAAACCGATGCAAATGTTTCCACAATAATATATTTCTTATATATTTAATTCCATATTTTATTATATATTCCGTATAAAAATAAAAATTAAAATTTTAGAAATGATGTGGATTTAAAAATCTCTAATTTGACGTACGATAATATTACTATCAAAAATAACACTAATTATGACTACTACGTTGGGGCGATAGCTCTAAATAGAATTGAAACGCTTCTTACATTTGAACACATTAGTTCAGTATTCCTCGATGACAATGTTTGTAAGTACACTTGATTAGGTAAGCTGTGGATGAGATTGGATTTATAAAAAACGTGGCCAAAAATAATTTTATTTCCACTCTCCCGCCCTCTCCAATCTTTAAAAAAAAAAGTTTTTTTTTAATTTGAATTTTTTTGCATCTACCTCGACCGAACCCCAACTGAAATCATATAATAATAATATCTACAGTCAAAAAACTCTCCATTTAAACTTCAATAAATTCTACTACTAATTACCATTTTAACTTTTCAGTACTGTTTGTACCAAAAACTCAAATTTCAATCAGAAAACGTACATCCTTAAAAATATTTCGCGAACAGATAATTTAATCGATTTTATATCACATATCATAAACACCAATTTCTTTTTGGGGGAGGGGGGTTATGATTTTGATATATTTCAGTAGTAGTTTATTTTCTAAGATGTTTATATTTCAAAACTGCATTGTACTGTTTTTTTTTTTTTTTTTTGTTTTTTTTTAGATTTTACAATCTGTTCTAAGAGATCAACCCCCGCCTCCTGCTCCCTAGATATCAGTCAATCCGAATTTCATTTCTTTATTCAAAAACTTGTTGCAGCAAAACAAACACAAACAAAGACAGTAGTTTAGCAATATTTCTCCTGTTCATTAGATATACCTTTATTCTTATAGAAGTTTTATTACGTCTTTCTTTAATAGATTAAGACTTGTCAGAGCTGTGAAACAGAGTATTATGAAGAGTAAAGGCTTTTCTAAATGTAAAATAATAACAATTAGGATTTTTATAAAATTGAATAAAACATCAAATATTCACTAGTTTTAGCTGGAATGATGAAAAGCCTGTATAAGTCTAGTTTGTGGGCTTATTTCTGTGAAATGCGTTTACAATTGCAGTGTAATGCACTAGACCTCGAGAAGAAGTAGGAGAGCTCCGAACTGTGTCTCTAGATAATTTAGCGATCACTGTGTCCCTGCCAACAGACACCTGTATAAACACCGGCTCATTCCTACGGCCGAGAAATAGTCTAGCGAATTACCCTCACATGTAGAACGGCCGCCCAGAGATAATACACAGGAAGCCTGGAATCTATAACTTATTAAGTAAGTAAAAGTGAACATTCACCACGGTGGTTCTTGTAAACATTGGGGGGGGGGGGGATCTGTTTTCTTCAGTTCTACTTGCTATTCATGAAATTTGTCATTTCGCCACCTAGTTGTTTACTTTCCTATTATGTGATTTGGAGTTGACATTGACCAGTCACCAAAATATCGTAGGTGCCATTCCTTTACTTGTTATTACGATAGTTTGGGATTTTGTAGCAGGGTTTGTTGTCGGCCAAACCAGAGCTCGGGGTCCTTCTTAATAAAGGGTGGAGTTTTATCGGAAGCACTAAAAGTAGAATACATTTCCAGGACAGGTTGTCCTTTGCCTCCTTCTGACGTCTTACAGAGGTTCCCAATAAAGAAAAGCGAAAGAACAACTCACCTTTTGGACAAAACAAAAGTTGGAGTTAGACAATGATAATTCAATATAAAGGCAAAAACATGAGTAACATGTATACTTGTGATTTCTTACTCTCCCATTGGTTGTATCAGTGTGTAGTAAGAAGGGTAACTCAGTTAGTTTAATATATTAAATTATATACAATTTATAATGATTAGGATGTAATTGGTCCTTACAATGCTCCACGAAGTAATTAAACCAAATATATTCCTTCCATTGACCATAAAATAAACAATAAAATACGCAACTCTAATAAATAATAATCTTTTAACCATGCAACTGACTTTCTTTTATAATCTACAATTTCTTTAATTATATAATATAATTTGTATATATTATAGATTTATAATCTTCTTTGGAATCTTACAGTTTAAAACAATTGTAATAAATAATATTTAGAACATTTAAGCTATTTGCGGAAGTAAATTATTCTGAAACTGCACACTTTTCTGGATTGAATGTCTTCTGGAGTAGAGGAGCCTCCGATAGTCCTCGATCATGCTCAATGATCAATGTTTATTCATCAACAACTACAGTGAGCCAGAGATGTCAATGACATGACCATACTAAACCCTTCCCGGCTCACGAAGAGGAACGATTGACTACCATGTTACTTATGATAAACTTTTTTTTTTTTTTTTTTTAAATACGTAGTTACAGTGGTATTTACAAAAAATTTCAAATTTATGCACTGAATTACTAGGGTCTTGAGAAAATTGTCTGTTTTAAGCAAAGCTTATTTCAAAGACGGTTTTTGGATTGCTAACCCATCCTTCAGGGCGCCCTATATTAGGATCTAGCGTGGAAGACTTTTTTCTCGAGTTGTTCACCTTATTGCAATAAACATCCAGTACACCCTTGCTTGTCAGTCTCCTCCTCAGCTCGTACACTCGCTCCAGAGACTCTCGGTAACACGGAAGATATAGCGATGGATATGGGATATGGACAAGGAATCCCAGTCCCCATTCCCAGTGGGAAGGTGTCAGGTGTTGTGGGTCTGATAGCGCCTCGCTCCCTGCTGGTCGTCCTCTGCTGCCCACTCGTCTGCATGCTTTCCCAGACCACGAACGCCGGGGCCCTTGTCTGTACAATCATTTGTAGTGTCATTGCTAACCTTCTCTCCACTGTCAGTGAATGTTATTTTCGTCTCCATTCTAATTATGATTTTCTTTCTCTTTCCAGGTAAGTTTCATCTCAGTTCCGTCCTTGGTCGTCCACTTTATTTAATCAATTTAAATTTAATTTACCTCGTGGTAAGAGTAGTTCTATTTCCTTCCATGTCCTCAGGAACTGCGGAGGCTGTTCGTAGTTTGTGACAGCGGGGTACAAAGATGGTCCTCGAAAGAGTTGTCTTGAGTCCGTTCTGCGCTTGCAATGCGCACCTCCCCCAACACCTTAGTAGAGTATTACCTGGGATATTGCAAGGCGACATATTCTACTTCTGGGATCAGAACTTCTCTTTATAGTTTATTATTTACTTCTTTCACGCAAAACAACAGTGTGGGATTAGTGCACAGAAGACCTCTTACCGAGCTTAAGAGACCTGAGCATCTACATGCCTTAGTAATACAATTTCCTGTCTACATTTTATCTGTTCCATCGGCTTTAATAGAATCAAATATGGAGGAATTATTCGTGAAACTGACATAAGCTAGTTCCAAGCTGGTTTAGTCAATTTGTAACTCTTCAAAGAATTATGAAGCCTTAGTTTGAGCCGCTTTCGTTCTGTTGGATACCCGTACTGGGTTAGACACCTCCCGCCACACATTATAACTAAATGGCAAAGTCCAACATTACTACTGTAGATATTTGTGACTGTAAATGTGAGAGAATGGAAGTTCCTATTAGTCTTTAACAGAAATTAGTGTACTCCACTCGTTTCTGAGGGAAAAGCTTATCAAATCAACACTAGTAAAGCAGAGGGGTTGATGCATACTCAAAAATAATATTGTACATTTCATTAATGAAATGCATATTAATATCTATTTACCTTGAAATTTTAAGAAATTTGTTTATTTGTGTATAGTTAAAACTGCTTTTTCATTTCCATTTTCAAATCTTTGGCTGATTTTCCTCAAGTAAAGTAATCTATTCAAATTAATTATACTTATTCAAATCTTCTGATTTTTTTTTTTAATTTATCAACTAATCGGTCTTCCCACTTGTCTGCATGCATTCCCAGTTTTGGAATTAGTAAATTGTACTAAATTCTCCGTTTATTTTTTTGGGAAGCAAACAACATTCATGGATCAGTTCAGGAATGTATGTTATGTGATGTCTGCTGTGGCGGGAGAGAGCTTTGAAAAGCCTGAATTTAAAGCTATAATATCTTCGTTATTACAACTGTTACGAAATTCATATTTAACGTAATGCATGGAAAATGCAATATCTAAAATGAATTATCAATGACGTAAAAGATAAATATTGAAAAGTAAAACTACGAAGTAGAGTTCCTCCTCCACTTTTTCTTCCAGATCTGTCTAGAGCCAGCCTTTCCTTTCACTCCCATTTCCCCCCTACAGTTCTCCCGTCTTCTAGCCAATGATAATGATTGTTATATATGATTAAATATGTAATAATTCATTAAACTTGAATAACGATTTTTGTTCAAGACCTGTAGTTGTCATTATTTTGAAGTCAAATACAATATCTATATTTTGTATCGGTGTTTACTCTCTCTTATGTACTTTGTGTTCCTATTAGTTGCTAATGATTGGTTACTGTGGTACTTGAGAGCAACTTGAGTTTTGTTAATAAATAGTGGTAAATGTAAGGTGAAGAGAGCGAGGCGGTAGGGGAGAGAGGGGGGCCCATTGTGCTGACATCTGCTCTGTAACGGCCATCGGACCTCCTCCATTATCTCCCTAGTTCTCCTATCTCTATGGCGTGAGATCTGCCCATGCTTTAGATACATCTTAGCTTCCTTCACGAACGGATAATTCATTCCGAATCCTTGTTCTGCTTCTGCGTTAGAACTCCTCTCAATCCCAACACATAGACTGAAATCCAAACTTCATTCCTCCTTCAAATCAAATAGATGATACACGGAAAGGTTCTAGAGAAATTGCAGGAATTTTGGAGAAAATCCTCTTGGGGGGAAGGCGTGGTTGGGGGTTCTACCCCCCCAGTACCACCTCTCCTATTATCTGTAGGGGTGTTCCCTGTAGTATAACCCATGTGCGGTCTAGTCCGAGATCTCTGAGGTATTCCAGCCACGAGCTGATTTGAGTGTACTGGAGCAGAAGTGAGCTGCTAGCGATATGTGTAAAGCGGGGTTGTTGAGCACAAGCTAGAATCGGGGAACAGATAGAAGTGGAACTCTAGAAATCGTACGAGTGAACACAGTACTGGGATAGACTTCGGCTCTTCTACGTACATTCAGGAGAGAGGAATTATGCCAGTGCAAGTGGAAATGTAACTGGTACTGGTCACAGTTCATTTCGCTATTGTATAATTCTAAAAAGGATATTATAGCTAGTTACAAGGGTTAGCAATAATATTCCTTAAGGATATTATAGATATGTAGGGGGCAGGTTTTTTAGTTTTGCCACCCCATTCTAAACATCCATGGCAGGGATTACCCTGGGCGGGATTTGAACCCGCAGCGCCAGGACCTGAACGGATCCCCCAAAGGGGGGGGGGG
>KZ816982.1:55698-70450 GCA_000696205.2 Oncopeltus fasciatus | reverse complement strand
ATATAAACATATATTATAATATAAATTATTTAGCAATCGTGTGTCAAAAGAAAATAGTAAAATAGTTATTTATACATGTAAAACATTTGAGTATTACTTATCGAGGCTAACTCGACTTACGGGGTGAGCGAGCCATCATCAGTACTGATTACGCTGTATACTCTGTTCGTTGTTCAATTTTAACACTGCAGATGGCTTATATCTTAAGCGGAAACTTTAGCACGAACATGTAAAATAACACCCAATTATATCCTTGGGTTTGGCTGTTTATTTTACATTCTGGCCGGAGACACTGGTCATTTGTGTTTGTAGGGTTAATGTTCAAGAGAAATCTTTTGTGTTTTCCCTTGAACATTGACCCCACAAAAGAGTTTTCAGCCGGCTAAAACGAAGGTCCTGAAGTTTCATATATTGAAAAAATATCTCAGTTAGGCTTATTTAATTCTTGCTCCGGGTTCCTGATAACTTTTGCCGAGAAATTCTGTCTTGTCCATTGCCATGGGTCCATAGCTGAATAGAGTGGCTGGCTACCTGAAGAGGTACTGCTCCATGTGCTATATGGTACCCCATCATGGGGGGAATACCTTGAAGTTATTCTTCTGCTGCCTCGACAATGGAAAATTTAATTGATTCTTCACCGATACATTCCTCGTAAGTGAAGCTTGATTTTATAATAGATAAATAAAATAAATAATTTGCTACTGAGCTCTTCCAATAAATCAGGAATATGGACGATCCCTATATCCTTCTGTAGGTTCATTGATTCACTATAGCCTGGTAAAGCCCATGAATATTTTTTCTATATGCGTTTTTGCTTTTTTTAAATTAGAGGAAGTTATGTACCCTCGTCTCTTCTTGAAAAACAATTGTAGGAAATACTCAACAATGTAGAGTAGTAAAAAACGAAAGAATAAAACAGTAGAAGGGTTTGTCTATGCGATAATGGTCTACAAAACGGATACCCGATTGCAGTTCAACACCACAGTATATGGAAGGTATGTAACTTGAAAAGTCCCCTGACTTTGTGCTATCAGGTCTAGTCATTGACTCTTGTCAGTTTTTCTTTGTGACGCATTGCACTGCTCCTACAGAGCCCCGTCCGAACTCTCGCTGATCCCTGAAGAGTTGGAAGAGCCCGCAGCTTGCTGAGCCGATGGCAGGTAGTCTAGCGAGATGACAGGGCCCCTGGGAGCTGGGCAGTTTTTGTCTGCTGTTTCCGGAGCAGCTGTTGCGGCGTTGCCACTTGTTGTACTACCTCGTCCTTATCAGTGCTGCCCTTATCAGCCACACACATGTACCTCAGCCAGTACCTTTCAGCAAGAGTTTCTTCTCTTGGGTACCTCCAGTCCTCAGTGAAAGGGTGCAAGGAACAATGCGCCATTTATTTTGTTATTGAAGGAATTTTGAGAGGTAGTAGTTCTCCATAATGGCTTTTTTTTTTTTTTTTCATATTCCGACCTCATGTAAGGTAATGGAGTATTCTGAATGTTGAGAATAGATTAGTTACGTTTAATACCCGCTCTCGGTCCCGAGTAATTATCTCGGAGATTAATTTGTTTTAGCGCATTTGCGAAAAAATGTTTCTTGTGTAAATTTTAAAAATCAGTTAAAGTCAGTTTGTCTTCCTCAACCGATTTCTGCCTTGAACATACTCGTCCTTTGATTTATGAAAAAAAAAAAAAAGCTCAAATATAGAATTTGGTATCTTAGACTAGACTTATATTTTGGAAAACACCTTTTAGTTTTCTGAATGAATGAAATATGGGGGAGATGGGGATCAGAATATTTTGAATAAAACTTGATAGGAATTCCTTTATAACTTAGGAAATCCCTAGGTAGCCATACCTTTTATACCTAGGGAAACATCTCCCTGAAGAATCCCTTTTGTGTTTACTGCCTATTGTCTTTTCAATGTGATACAGACACAGCTTACACCACTCTCCTACTGACCTCTACACCATGTTACCTACTTGCTGGTCAGGGCGAGATCACCTGCTTCAGGCTGGGATACATCCACATTTCGCTTTGTACAGTCTTCCCACCTTAATATTAATGGCTGCTTCCCCTTGTCTATGTCTCGGGAAAACATTACTCGAGCCATCTTGTTCTTACAACAGTGGAAGGAGTTATCTACCATCCTATAGTAAATTCTCTGTAAATCCCAAGGGTTTCTCTGTAGTAACACCAGGTCTCTGTCCCGGCAACTCCTTCATTGTCGAGGAACGAAAGCCTGTATGAACAGAGGATTATCAGGAATTCGGTCTTGGTAGTTGAAGTTCTATTGAAAAAGTTACTTTTTGTTTATTACAAATTAGTTTTTAACTCTTCAACTACTAAGACCGAATTCCTGATAATCCTCTCTTCATAAAACTTGACGGTCAGCATATGTACCTCGAAATACATGGGCGTTTAGAACGGGTGGCTACTTGTTGATAACCCCTTTCTAATGATTATAAATGGATCCTAGATTATTTTTTTTAATACGTTAAGGACATAAAACTACTAGTATGATTGCAATGTAATCATTTACATGATAAATTACGTACTTTTTGTGATCTTGAGTAGGCCGCCAAGCCTTCCAGGTGGATGAAACACGTTTTTCTCAGTGCACTTAGTTCTCATTGTGGGTTCTGATAACGCTAAGTACATTGTGCGAAAAAATAATGTTATTTCAGTACCGTACAAATACCTCATCTCACAAAAATTAAAATATTATTTTGACTATTTTTCCTTTAGAAAATTATTTGCAACGAATGTATTAAGACATTTTTAAATATTATTATTAATTAGTGTATTAAGATTTAACTTCTATTTTGGTATATCTTTGTATAATTTTGTATTCATTAAATGAGTTAAGATTTCTTTAATTTCTAATAAATCAGATTGCGATATCTTTAAACCCTTCGCTCCTGTTTCAAGCAAGCTGATTTCGCCCAGACAAATATCTGTGTGTTAAACAAGTATTTAATAGCAGTATTGTTTCCTCGATCTGTCTAGAATTCACACCATAGTGAGGTCGGAAAGCAAGTGCCTATGTTGTGCTTGAAATCAGCAGACTCTTGGAAATTGCAAGATCGTCATATCCCCTCATAGATACATTTACTTCGGAGAGTTACGTCGGTAGCCGTCTGAAAGTCTAAATCGTACGTCCTTGACAGAAATGTAGGAAGTGTTATGACACACTTACCTCACTTGTGGAGCTACACTTCTCTTGTCTTCATATTGCCCATACTAACTTATCTGTATATATTACTATGTTTAATTATAGTTAAATATGGTATCTTGTATATGCTACAAATAATATTACCCGTTTCTCACATTATGAACTTGAAATACTGTGAAGGATACTCTTATAGGCTTGTCATGAGACTTCTACAGCAAAATAAATATGCCTTATGCCATGAGTTGGAAATCTCTGCCAATATTTTCACAGCAGCCTTCTCTTGTATTATCCTCTTCCCTGTGCAAATTCCCTCTTTTATATATTTTATTCAACTAAATAATTGTCTCATGATTTTATACGATATATGCATGGAAAAGCATTCGCCGGCCCGGAAAGTAGGAGATCCAGGTTCGAGTCCTGGCTGGGACAGTTAGATTTTTTATTCTATTCCCTTGCACTATAAATTGTTAAAATTTACGTGGGATTAAATACCACAACAAATATATTATTTATAATTATCACAAGAGTTTTTTCTTTACTCTTATTTGAGATATAAGTTTGGAATTAGTACTTACTAGTTGCAAAATTTAAGAACATTTTTCCGTTCAAACTTACTTGTAGAGATATTTGCAAATGCAGTTCGTTTTCCCCTCTTTCTTTAACGCTCCGGCGTTTAAAAATGTTTCTATGGTGTATCTGAATCCCCACTTCTCATGCTCTCATTCTACTCATACATTTCGCATATTCAATTCCATTCCGTTCATTAAAAACTAATTACATCCATGAGATTGTTTTAGTGTCCCTCACCATATTTAGTGATACTGATATATCTTATAGGTACTCCTTAACAACAAAATTTGCTATTTGAAGTGTTCACATACTTCAATGATTTCAGTGTGGCCTACATAGTATGTTCCACATACATGACACGAGTAGTCAAAACATTTTCAATCAGGTGTTGGATTCCGGCTTAACCCCGTCTCTAACAGATATATTACTAGTATATTTCAAAGTCTTTATCGAATTTATCTCCTTTAAACTTATTTTAAATCTTAAATTAGGTCTTACGCTTTTACTATTTTACGTACTCTCATTTCCAATTCCTTATCTATTAATAGTAGTTGTCACTAAAATATATTTATTTCTGTTTGAATACGTTCAGCGTTGTTAAACGTTTTGTAGGCCAGAGTTTTAAGTAAATCTTGATGAAATTCAGTCAGTCGCTTTGAAATACAAAATGAAAGGCCAAATTCGCCATTCAGAAGATTTTCTGGAGTAGGGATTCCAACGTAAACACATATAGCTTACTTTTTACGCCAGAAGAGGCCCTTGATCCTTTTCAGAAGCTAGGAGAGCCAAATACATTTTAAGTGTAATTTCCATTATATACTAGTATATATCTATGTAAGACGGGAACGAGGTGGGAAGATGGAAAAATGCAATGTGTGTGTGGCGAGGAGAGGAAATGTAGGGCGGTGGCAGAGAGGGCAGCTGGCGAAGGCAGGTGTGTGTTCCTCCAGTCTGCTACTTCCCCCACTCCACACGTCTTCCAGGTCTAGCGGTTAGCATTGCCTACTCGTGTATCAGCATTACATTGGTGGGCAGCTCCTGCTAAACTCCTTCCTTGCTTTGGCTAATGAGTAGTCCGGCTTGTGCTTCTTCCATGTGCAAACCTTCTGGATTAAGGTACGCTCACTATAATGAGCTGCAGTTGAAGGCTAATAATGTCAGGCGGATATGGGGAAAAGTGCATTGTTAAAGCTGGCGAGATGGACAGCGGAAATACGCCCGTGAAAGAGGAGGCCCGAAAGAGGCCATGCCCCTGCACGAGGCGGCCAGTCAGTTCTAAAGGCTGAGTTAGTTCTGGAGCAGATTCCGACTTATCCGTGTAAATCATCTTAGAAAGTTATTTAAGCACACTAATTTTCGTAAAACTGTCACAGAACAGGGAAGTCAGGGGAAACTTCTTTTCTCTAAAACTAAAATACCAACAAATATAATGCTATTATGATTTTCAGTCTCTCTCTAAACCACCCTCCTTTTCCATCATCAGATTTTAACAAAACAAAAAATAAAATTCTTTAGGTGTTTGCAATTAAGTACCCAATTTATATAGAAATTTAAAATAAAAGAGCCCGCTAAAAACTTAATGTTTTTTTTTTTTGCCCTCTTTCCTTATAATTCATGTCATAACATGTATGTTAATGAATATGCTATAATTCATTCCATACCAATGTTTTACACGTTTTTCGTAATAATCCTAACAAGGTTATTAAGATAAAAATTGTGTTTTCTCTCTGACCGATTTTAGCTATTTACGAACTCATCCAACGGCTAAAAAAAGATTAAATACCTAATTTTGTTTCAGTAAAACTAATGGATAAAGGTCCGTTTTTAGTTTTGGGCAATAAATCTCAACGGAGAATAGTTTATTGGTAAAAAAAAAATATATTGTTAGGGTTACACAACGAAATTGAACAGAGAAGAGTGATGGTTTACCTATTAGTCGTTGGAGAATGTGGCGACAAGAGCGTTACACGAGTAACACCTAGAGTGAATGTCCAAACTACTGACTGGTCTTACTCCAGTCTTGGAGTATCCATTTTATCCAATCTTAGTGTCACTATTGGAAATTAGTGAAAAACGTAAGCTGGTTGCCTTTGTGGGACATTGGGGAAGTGAATTAATCGCTCTGTCGTACTCTGCCAGTCAGGAGAAGCATACCGTTGTTGGAACAGGAGACTAGGAATACCATATAAATAAGTAGTACAGCTGCAAGATCATGACTCAAGCGGCGGGAGGAGCCTTCGTCATCTGCAACGTCAGGCTTCGCCATCCCATTCCGGTCAGGTGTACACGTTTATCTCGAACCCCTTCCTTCATTTCTAATATACATTTCAAATTTGGATTTCGCTCTCAAACCAACTTGGTCAATGGCAACAGTTCAGTCTCCATTACACTTCCGACCAATTTATAGGCCACTCTCTCTCTTTTTTTTTAGTTATTGTCGATGTGAATTTTTTTTCCTTTTCTAACCAAAACAGTTGCAGGTACTTTAAAATACTTCTTTGGTTGGGGTTGAGATTTTTTTTGTATACGGATTTGCTAAAATGTAAATATTTGCTTGCGACAAAAGTATAGGAAACACTCAATTTTTATCTTCATCTTATCCAAAACTTATTAAAGTTTAATTACATTTCATTCATTCTGTTTTGTAATGTTTATCAGTTTTGTTTGATATTAATTTAGGTACTGAAATAAAACAATGCCGAGAGGGAAATTGTCGAAGAGTGAGAAAGTTGTATTTATAACATTGTTTGAAAAAGAAAATGGGTAATATCGAAAATTGTTGGGATATTGAATAGAAGAAGTCTCGTTATTCGGAACCTTATTAGGCGGGACAGTTATTACAGACGGATAACAAAGTGTTTGGCATGGCTGTGGCACAAACTGTCCTAGTCCACTAAGAGCTGTCTTATGCCTCTATTCAGGCACTGCTGGAGAAATTTGCGTAGAAGCCGGAGTCCAAACCTACATCAGAAATGATGCAGAACGCGTTTTTGCGATACGCCAGCACCTGAAAGAGAGAAATGGAAATGCGTGTCCTCTCTTTCAGAAGCCAAGCGGAAGGATTTGCCAGCTGGACATGTCTCGTGGAGGAAAGGTTGATTGTTACTATTCCCATCACTCGAAAGAAGAAAAGTTATATTTGAGCAAGCGGCCTACCATGGGATTAGTCTTTTGATTGGCAAAAATGTTTTCAAAAGAAAAATTTAAGATTATCCAGGAACCGAAAATACTAAAAGGGGAAGAAGTTTTCAAGCTATTCATTTTCCAACAGGAATATCTCTCGGTTCACAGCGTAGAATGAATTGTGGACATATATTTCAATGCTAACCGGCCAGCACGATCAGCAGACATTAGGAATCATTGGATCATGGTCTTTCTCCGGCAGTCTATCCTCTTGAGGAGCAGTCCACGTCCATTGAGGAACCCAAGGAGGCGTAGTATAGCCATTAGGATAAGTTTTTAGGGCAGTCAATCGTGTAGTAGCATAGTAAAGGGAATTGGAATATCCAACAAAAATATATATACTTTCCTCAAAAACAACAGAGGTTGAACGCAGTTACTAAAAGTATGTGTTGACATAAAACCACTAATGAAAACTGGCCTATATTTTTGTCAGGTTAGCTTCCTATGTTTTTCCTTGTAATTTTATAAATTAAAATATACATACAAAAATTAATTTGTGATACAAAATCTTATTCACTAGTTATTTCCAATATTTAATAACCAACAATATGTTTAAAAATTGTATCTATTAGAATGAAGGATTATCCCTAAAAATGATGGTGGTCTACAATTATGTCTGGGGGTGGACATCCCCCCTTTTTCTCTCTTACAAGCGGAACTTATTTCTCATTTGAATTGTTCAGAGTAACTCGGGAAGATCTGCACTTTGGATGGGAGAAGACGTGTAAGTGGGAAAGAGAAATTACTCTGATTGGTGTACGCTATCGATATGCAGGAGGCAGTATTTGGCGAGGAGAAGTGTGGAGAGGAGATAGGGGCGTGAGAACTTCCGGGGCAGGTGTCGGCAACACAGGGCCCACATCTCTCAGCTCTGGAAGGAGGCCTCCCACTGCCATGGCTGTTTAATAAGGGGCTCCCTATCTCTCGAAACCAACAAATTTAACTTTGATGCTTCATGTAACCCCTCCTCTAATCTGACTTTTCTCAATGAACTTCTTCTCCTTTCGCTCCCCTGGATTTCATTAAGGGGAACTAAAACTGTAGAGCGTTTTCTGTCCCTCTCTCTCAATACAGGAATACAGATGAATTAATTATTCATGTTAGTGTTCGGTTGAAAGATCCTCACCAAATTGCAGAAACTATCTTCTATGAAATTAATTATCGAAATTGACTGTCAACTTAGTCATATTATCAGTTTTAAATAAAACTTCTTTTAAAATAACTCACACTTAATAAATTGAAAATTTACTAATACATTTTTTTAAAAATTGACTAGGTCATCATTCTATGAACGCATAGATCAAGTGATGGAAAAAACTAGCTATCTCTTTGCGCAATTTCTTAACAAAAGGCGAAATATCATTTGAATGACTCATTAATTACACTAACATTTTTCATATCAATTATAATTCATTCATTCAAAAGAACTTAAATATAGCTTGATTAATTATTTAATTAATAAAAATGTAAATTATTATAAAATATATGGAAATCAAATATATCTTAACACGACGTAAATTATGTTACTTACGTAATCGTTTTTTAAATTCCCAAAGAATAATATTAGACACGTAAATTTACTAAATAAGTAAAAATTTGTACATGAACAGTAAAATAAAATATGTTTTCTCATTAAAAGTTGGCTCACATCTTCCATTGTACAAGAACGATCTGCGAGAGAATCGATTTGCGCGTAACCTTAGCCTACTATGTGTCGGGATATAGAGAAATACTTCGTTGCAGAGAAATCCCAGCGCATCGCTCCATTTAAACATATTGTAAATAATCTAAAAGGTTATTTCCACCACCAATGAATATAGAACTATCGTACCTCACATTTTCCGTCTTCATTGGTTTGCAGAAACCAATGAAGACAGGGCAATGTAAGGTATGACAGTTAAACATATTGTCTTTATGTTTACTTCAGTGTTTATTCAAATTCAACTTGAATATGACAGCGAAGCATCATATAATTTCAGTTTTCCCCTCAAGAATATCGTTAACTTTGTCAACTTTAGAATAGTGACAGCATCAGAAATATTCACAACACTGCAAGTGACTTAATATTTAAATACATAATAATGTTTTCTCATGAAGTAAACTTGTACGTTTTCTTACTGGATAATGTTCCACCGCCAACAACACCTGCATTTAAATATAATAATAATTCATTTATTTTTACATGTTCTGCATTAAAGTGACAGAATATCAATTAGATACAATTAAAATGTTTAGAACTTGTTAGACATTATCAACAATATCACTCTTTGAGACACATTTTGTAATAAGTTGGTGTCCATGGAAATTTCATAAAGTTTGCAATGCAGAAGCTGCATAATCTAAACAAATATCCTTCGTTTTATTGCACTGAACCCAAGTAGGGAGCGATAATCATATAAGGAAAGACCATTATACTGGCCAGGAGAGGGGGAAGTACTCAGTCATTGCAGCAATATTCTTAAATATCTTCATTATTAAACATTTTCCATAAAAATATTACAGTAGAAGAATTTTACAAAATTTGATTTTACACTTATTAATTTCAACAGTCATTTTTGTTATTCTAATGAAAATTACATCAATATTATAATAAATCTTGGTGTTCCTTAAAACTGTTCTCTCACTCGTCTAATTTCGTAAGACAACAAATTAACTGTTTGTAATAATAACCCATAATACCAAATTTGATTTCTATATTTCAAAATTAAGAGATTCAGATTATAGAATCTCCTAGAATATAGATGTTACAATATTATATTTTATGCCTATTTTGTTGTATGTATATTTTTATGGGTGAGTGATCAGTAAAGATATGTTGATTTTTTTTTTTTTTTTTTTTTTTTTTTAGCCTTTTACAAACTTGATTAATTTACAGGACCTTCTAATTGCTATCATATAAAAGCAATTGAATTTTTATACACACACACCCACATATTTGTACTTGACCCCAACAAGAAATGGAAATTATATTTCCTTAAATTCTCCTACTCTATTATTCCCATAACACAAACCATCACTTAACAGAACAATCTTTAGGGGTACCATAGAAATAAATGGAAAATGTGATTTTTTTGAATTGATAGATGAATCACTTAATTAGATTGTTATAGCAATATTGAAATTTTAACTCCCGAAAACTTAATTGACCATTCTCATTTAAAATTGTAATATCATCTAATAGTCTAGAATCAAAATCCCATGTCTCTATGAAATCTGTTTACCCGATTCCAGGAAATTTTGTTTTTGAACAGACAGGCACATTTTTTATTTAGTTTTTTTCCTTAGAAAATAAATTATTGCGGAGGATCCAAGAGAAGAAAAAAAATATTACTCTCCTTAAAATAAAATGTTTTACATTTCAATAAACAGAAAATAAAAAAAATTACATAATAAAATAAGTCTCTTCAGGACATTTAACTGATTAAATTTGGAATTTAGGTTTTTTATGTTCCGAAAATATGCTTACTTGCATAGGAGCATGATCCATTAACCAAAAGTAAGTAAAGTAATTAAGTTGAAAAAGAGAGTACCTTAAAGTAATTAAGGGTTAACTTTTATTACATTTGAAACTATGTATCATGGTTAAATTTTTTGTTTTATGATCCTATTTCGATTTTGTTGGTGGACCTATTAAGACACAAAATAATAATGTCATGTATGGAATTTAGTTAATGTACCCATTATTAATCAACGGGACTTAAGAAGAGAACTTAATTGAATTAGAATTTTTTAAATTTCAGTACCCAGGCAGTGGTCCTGAGGATTATGTTGGTGAGGATTCTCCTCGGTACACATCACCCAAATCGTCAACCACAGTCTATCAGCCAGGAGATGCGCCACCCTACTACCTAGGTGAGTTCCAACTCAGACTATTGCTTCTTAAGTTTTTGATATTTCATTTAATTCATTGCGACCTCGACTTACCTAAGATATGAAATTGTTTAGAAATTTGATTTCTGTTACTCTAAAATTTAACATTTACAAATATCTTGTAAATCACGAATACTACAAGTTTCATGAAGAAAGTGTTGTCACAGTTGTATCATTATTGTCTTACCATAGAAAATTGTATTTTCTTTTACATCCTTAATTTTAACTACTGAATAGATTTCACTGAAATGTATAGTGTAATTACCACTTATTCACTTAAAAAAGTAATGCCTCTCTCAAAATGGAAAACCGTGATCAGAGTATTTAACGTTTTTATATAAATAATTTAATGGAAATCCTCCTTTAATAATATCTTGGTACTGTTTTTATGTGGTTTTTTTTTTTAATACTTTGAGATTGATTTTTATGTAGGAGAGAACTTTTCCCATCTAATATGGTTTTGACCATGTATAATATAAATAAAGCTATTTACTATTTTATGTTTAATTTTAGTGTTTTTTTGTATAATAATTGCCTAATTTGTATTGCTTTGTAGTTAATCTTTATTAAAAACTTCTACCCTATGTTGACCAGTGGAACAAAATAAGAGCTTTTGATCTCCCAGTACATTATTTGATTTCAATCACAAACTAATAATTTTTACTACTGATCAGTAGATAAGAACATTTTAAATTTATTGATGTTCTCTCTCTATTTGAAGCCAAAATAGTAAGAATTCTGTGTACCTAGACTTATAGATATATATAAGTCATTGAGCTATTTTATTTGCTGATAGGAAGTATTTGAAATTTCCTGCTTTGGAAATCATGATATGAACTAAATGTTTCAGTATTTTATAGAAAACTTTAAAATACAAAAAAGAGAAACAATGGGTCAATTAAGATAAGGTTGTTAGGCAGCATTTCATTGTTTTGTAGGTGATGATATTGTTACAGAAAATGGTGCTAGCAATGGAGGGGGAGAGACGTGGGCTGCTGGTACTCCTACTTATTACACTGCACCGAGCTCAACCCCTGGATACCCCACCACCCCTCATCATGACTCTATTGTAAGTATGCATTTTATTTAGTCCTTTCTGAGAAGTCACATATGTGTGTGTTTGTGTAGTAAAATACTATAATTATAACAATGTTTTGATAATAATTCTTATTTTTTATTTATGTACTCAGATGATCCCCTCCCTTTGCTCCTCTGATATGTGTGGTTATAAATTATAATTATACAACTTTTCTTCCCTCTGAGGTTTAAAGTAGGGACATATTCACATTGGCTCGGGGTCCTTGAAACATTAAGATTTAATCATTAGATTTTTTTTGTTTGTGTTCGGTCAAAGTAGGCCCTACCTTGACCAAACCCCAATGAAAAATATCTAATAATAATGTCTATGGTCAAAAAAACTCTCCATTAAGATTTAATGAAATCTTTTAATAATTTTTTTAATTTTTTATGATTACTTATGGTAAAATAATAAGCTCAGATGAATAATTTATAATTCCAGTTGATGTTGGACTTATAGTGAATGTTAAATTATGCTTGCTTTTTTCAAACCTTTTTAATTAATGCAATATTTACGCATTCACAAAATTGTTTGTATACTCAACATGGCCGAACCACTGCAGCTCCCTAGCCTCATTTCTTGAGTGTATAGGTCTTCATAAAGAACATTTGCCTTTAATCTACATTCTCAATTTTTTAATTTAGCCCCAATAATTCGGTGTAGAGGACTCCTCTTTATATTATTTAATTTAAATTATTAGTAGACTGTTACTATTCCTCTCCGGAAAATGAATACAGATAGCCAATAGAAATAAGGGATCATTAAAAATGCCTTTCTAAAAATTAACTAGTCGTTTATCTTTTGTGCTATGTAATAAATTATTTGTTTTATTAGCATATTGGAATTAGTAATTCTTTAATTTTTCCTATCTGTTAAGTATGTTATTCTAGTAAATTGTTTCAGCTCAGTTTTCTGGCTTAGGCTAATGGATTCACTTGATTTATTCAGCTACCTATTTTATTTTTATCATTTTTAATAAAGACTTATTTTGTAATATAATTTTGTCTACTTTGATTGTTATAGGGGTATGTGCGGGCAGTGTCACCTACTAGAGAACAGCCTCTCCCACCCATGTCATCGTTACGTGCCGCCCACTCTCCTGTCTACCTCCCAGCCAGCGCACAGCCCCCCAGTGATACTTTGGTCGGCAAGGCTCTTGCATCTGTGAGTACATTAAATAATAATTTAATCCATTTGACATACAAACAGTAATCTATGCCTGGCAAGTACCTATAATATAATCTGTGTTTCTGGGAGTTCTTTCATTGTTTTGAGTGAAATTATGCCATTAAAATAATTTAGCATAGTTTCACCTGCTAATTAATTTTAATGGAAAGTTTATTCTTGGTGACCAGTATTATATATTGCTAAATTAATATCATAATTTGTTAGTTATTTATTCTGCCAAAGGAGGAAATTCACTAATTTGCTATCAGATTACTCTGTTTTTGGAATAAAATCTATTTCTTGTTAAAACAATTAAATATATTTATTTTAAAGAAGTTCAATGGGTTTTTACAAATTTAATTTAATATGGTTAGTTAATGAGGGATTCTCATAAAACTTTTAACTTACCTAAATTTACTAAGATAAAACAAAATTGTATTCATCTTCGCTCCTCTCATATTAATTTTTTTTTAATTTGATGTAAAACTAATTGTTTTATAGGGCTCCTTAAAATTTCAATTTTGTTTTACTTTTTTTTTTATTCCTGCAGATTTGAATATGTTCTAGTTAAAACTATTTGATGATGTATTGTTTTTTCTATAATACTACCTCCCCTTTCACATTCCTTTTGGGAGGAGTTTGGTTGGGGGTGGTAGTGGGGGTGGAAAGGGGTGGAAATGAAAGCTGGTGTCTGTTAGGACAGCAATTAAACTTAGCCCTGCAGTATCTCCTGCTTGTGACCAGTGCTGAAGGTGGCTCATTACCCCTGTAGAACTTCTCACTAATAGGCTTAGATTTTGTGTCTTTGGGATCAGTCCTGCCCAGACCTCCTTTCAAGATGGATCTACATTACTTTGACCAGATTTTAAACTCCTTACAATTGGTTAGTCTTATGTTTTGTTTTTTATGAACTTAAAGTAAATTAATTACTCAAGAAGTATTGTGTTTTTAAAAATATGCGGACCTTTATTCTATGCAAATTAAATTCTATTTTCTTTTAAATTGTAATCTTAAGATCAATTTTGAAGATATTAGTTTATTATTTAAAAAATAAAATAGGTATCTTATCACTTGAGTTAAATATTATCTATATTTATTTTCGTTTCATTCTACATTTTTACTTCACTATGGGCATAGTTGAGCTAATTTTTATTTTATTTTTTAATTAAAAAATATCGACATTACTTTTTGCTTTGAGGTTGAGGTCTAATGGAATAATTTTTCTGGTTTTCTTTTTATTAGTTTGTCTGTGTAAATAAGCACATTCTGCTGGGAGCTGAATAAAAATAGTGTTATATGTAATACAAGTTAGAATCTATGATAATGTAATGTCATGTATATAAAAGAATAATATTTTTTAAATATAGAAAAACAAACTATTATGTAAAATATTCAACATATTGCACACCTGCTCTCTATGGTTTACTATACTTAAAACCTCTTGTACTTTAGTGTACATTCAATACCTATAGCCGTAGTCAGCTATTGCTGAATGGCTATATAAAAATGAATTATATCGAGATCTTTATTAGCATATTTCCTGTGGAGGAATCAAGCTATTCGAATAAGAACGTGGAATGTGACTTTTGACAAATTTGGACAGATATTCATCGATCCTACATGGCGTTAATATTTAAGATAAAATTAATTTGCAAATGTTGGTGCACCTTACAGAATTTGCAGTGTGTGCGTGTGTGCACACTAAAAAAACACACACACAC
>KZ816982.1:40853-51050 GCA_000696205.2 Oncopeltus fasciatus | reverse complement strand
TTTTTTTTTTTTTTCATCCACACTATTTTTGACTTTATAATTTTTATATATTTAACCATAATAATAAGTTCAAATAGAGAGTTTTTTTGACCGTAGGTATTATTATTAGATGATTTTTGTTGGGATTCGATCAAGGTAGATCCAAAAAAAATACAATTTTTTTTAAGTGTATTTTTTTAAAAGATTATCTGCCGAGGTTTCAGCTTACACTGTAAGCCATCTTTAGGGCTATCATGAAGATGAGAGGGGACATCCTCTCCCTAAGTTCACATTTCCATGACTGAAATCATGTCAGTCTCAGTCATGGAAATGTGAACTTAGGGACAAGATGTCCCCTCTCGTCTTCATGACAGCCCTGAAGATGGCTTACAATGTAAAAGTCGGCAGATAATTTTTTTTTAAATACACTTTTAAAAATTTGTATTTTTTTGGATCTACCTTGACCGGAAGCCCAACAAAAATCATCTAATCATAATATGATATGTGTTTCGCTAATATGCGAAAACAAAATATATTTTTCGATTAATAAAAAAAAATTGGGTTATAGATTTATTTGCTTTGACAAAGTGCCTCAATTTCCTATAAGCTTGATACAACTCTTAAGAGATTTAAATTATGGGTTTCTCTTTGAAAATTGCTCAAACATCTATCAACCTGGTATTAATACCATTGATGCAATGCTTTTCTTTTTCCCATAGTAATTATGAATTTTTTGTCTTTCTATGACAGATAACATTATAAATTTCTCAATCATAATTGGCACTACTAAGTAAATTTTTTAATTAACGACCAATTTTTTTTTTGCTTCATTACTTTTGGCTTATTCACAATGAATCTCAATTCATGCTTAAAATATGTACCACTAGTGAAATATGTTCTCCCTGACAAGAATGCTGTGACCTGAATATACTGTGCTGCCTCCAAAATTATTCATGAATACAATAAAAGGCATTATTGACTTCTCCCCAAATTCTCATATCATTCACCTACAAATACTTTGAGGATAATTCTTGCTGATAATAAAATTAGGTCCTGTTGGTAAAAGAGAGCATTAATAGTTAATTAAGTTTGTTTGTTTTAGTTATTATTTATTGACATTACTGGTGGATATTTCAGGGAAAATGTGTTTTTGTTTTTTTTAAAGATTTTAATTTTAATATTTTGTAGAAGGAAAAATATTCCTTTGGTAGTCAATTTAAATGAGAACAATCTTTTGAGGTTTGATTAGTTAGGAAGGAATAAAATACCTTAAATAGATATGGAAAACCAAGTGTTCTTCAATCTTCCCTAGTCAAACCTTGGCCATCAATGTTTTTATATACCAATCTCTTCTTCAGATTGTATTTTTAGTACTGAAAATATTCAAAGAAAGTTAATTATTTTAAAAATTTTTATTTTATATTTTTTGGGTTGTAGCTTCTGCATCATACAGAAATGAGGATGGCCAAATTGGGCTGTTATTTCTTACTGTATTATTAGGAGTGGACTGACAAGTTCTCCTGATAGAACTGATAACACGAAGAAAAGGGCAGGGCTATTGGTCAGGTTGATCTGGAAATAAATATGAAAAAAGTTAGTATAGTTTGAGTCAATCAGGTGAATCAGTTCAGCTTTTTATGTATGGAATGTCTGTGCACTAGTAGATTTTTTTTTTAACCCTTCGTGTTATTTGTGACCCATCTAATCTTTGATTAATAATTACCGAGAATATTTATTATCAAATAAGTAAAAAAATTAAAATATTGAATCTTCGTATTTGGGGATTCTTTTATATATCTTAGACTTCATTTTCAAATTTCAGTGAAGATTTTATATTATCATATTCCGAGAGTAATTAATGGTTTTAACAGCTTATTATCGATAAAATTAATTTAATGGTCCTCGAAGGTTGGTGGTACTTATAGTGAAGTTCTAAAAATGAATAAATTATAGCCTGACTACAGGCCAATGGTGCCTAGAAGGGTGTATATGTTTAGGAGCTGTATTTTCTTGTTTTCTTGACCCTCTTCACACAATGCAGCAGGTGTTTACCAGCATAATTTTCTGGCTACCTGATTTTTTCTATTTATTTTTGAATTATTCTTAGTTAAGACTGGAAGTTTCCAATGGCTTGTTAAAAGAAGTACAGAAAGACAAAAACAACTGTACTCTTTGAGCACTAATGTAGGGTGTTCAGCTCAGGAGGATTATTTTAATCAATAAACACTCTGTGATACCAGTGAAGTATTGGCTGAGTTGATCTTGCTGTTTTGGTATAGCATCAAAACTTTGTTAAAAACCTTTATATCACAAAGGAAGCATTTTTTTCTATCTTTTTCACAGTCAATGGAGAAATAGTGGGCACTGTACTGATAGATAATATTTTATAGCTGTTGCTCATTGTCACTTGAAATTATGACTATTGTACTACAATACTGTTGTAGCTACATTTATGTGACTTTGATAATTTACCTCAGAAATTCAATTGTTACACATTTTCTTTTATGTTCTGTTTCCTTATGAAATATCCACACAGTTGTGTTATTTGTTTTTTTGTTGTTGTTTTTTTTTTTTTTGTTTTTGTTTTCTTTTCTTTTTCTTCTTTTTGTTTTTATGCATTGTGTTGTGTGTATAACTGATAGGCTGCACCTGAGCAACAAAGATTTGATGACGCAATTGGGGTCCTTAGGGACCATGCTGAGGTAAGATAATGTTTTATATTTTTCTTCAAAATTCTTGAAAATTGATTTAGGTTTTCAAATACAGGTGATGTGTTGGCTTCCTCTGTATAGATAATACCAATTGATTTCTTAGGAAAGTTTTGTCAGCTTATGAATAGACTAGTAGCTTGCATCATATATTTCCTGCCGCACATTTTATATTAATATAGGCTTCAAATTGTTTCAGTTGTAGGAGGAGAATACAACTATTTTCATTAAAAAAACTTTAAGGTGAAAAAATATGCTAATTCTTTTAGCATTTATTAAATAGTCAAAAAGTTTGAGTAAATCACTTTAGTAATCTTGCAATTTTCATTGCCTAGTATAGATTGAATGAATTTCATTATAGCTTACCCTTAAATTTTAAATTATTTTTCAAGTAATTTGTGAATTTTAATTATTTGTATCCTTTATTGTACCTATAAATTCCCCTTATTAGAAAATATACCTGCCACTGGAATTTTTAATTATAATTGATTCCATGAAATTTTTTTATGTAGGAATGAGTAGTATAACCTCAAAAATAGGTATGTTCATGAATTCTAGTGAAAACAAATACTCCTTGAAAACTCAGTGTATGACTATATATAACTATTAAATCCTATTTAAAATATTTTCTTGATTCATTTTTTTTTATTTTTTAGCTTGATTTGCCTTATTTGATCAGTTTAGTTTGCCTTATAGCAAAGGCTATATGTAAGTTTTATCATCTACCACTACAAACAACTTTTATTGAACTCTATTGATTCATTATCAAATTTCACCTTTCACACAACCGTGGCATAACATTGTACTGAGTTAGTCACTTGAGGAATTGGGATGTTTTAGCACTTTTATGCAAATTAATCTGGCCTCTAAAGAGGTTTCTCTTTCTAGTTTCAGGAGCTGTTACATATTTAATCCAACTAGCATTTTTTGCAAATTAAAAGTAAAAATATAATATACTTCTTTATCTGCTAAGATATTTATAACTGATAACAAATTTAAATTATAGGAAAACATTAATCTAATCATATNCCACCCTTTTTTAAACACCCATGGCTCAGGACAACCTTCTATATTATAAATAAAAGATTGACCTGGGCGGGATTTGAACCCGCGGCGTCAGGATTGCGAGACCCGTACGGATCCCCTGAGCTATCCCGGCGCCCCTTTTCTTTATTTATTTAAAATTAGCAGAAAAGTTATGCGTATCGTTCCTAACCTTTTTATTTATTAGTCTGTGTGTGTGTGTGTGTGTGTGTACTTGTTTGAAGGAAACATGAAATATTTTTAAAATTACATTACTGAAGCTACCGGCAGGCAGATGCAAATGAGTTTGTTGACACAACTGTAATTGTAAACCTATAATTATTTTCTTCCTGAGGCCTTCAGATATCGGTCAATGTTCTTAACTTGGGGAATTTTTTTTTTCTACCACTACTTGATTTCTGCTTTTAACGAATCTATATATACATATATATATCTACATAAATCAACCATATTTACCATATTTTTGACTTCTCCATCATAGGATCGGCGATGATCTGTTGAAATTAAATAAAAGCCACGTCATATAATCAAAGTAATATATGCCTCTTGAGTGTCTTCATTGTCTGAGACTTTTGAAATTGTTGGATGTGTTGTAAACGGTTGAAATGGGAGGACGGTTTATCCCATGATTGGACTGGGACGCCATGAATAGGCTTTTTCCTCGTGAATTTTTAGAATTGTGTGTATACCAATAAATAAGGTAACTAAATTAAAAATTCTAGAATATATTCAGCATTATGTGGGTTGTAAACCCTTTTTACAAAAACAATTATTATTTGAAATTTTACTGTAAAAAATTAGCATGATACTTGTAAATGTAAGTTGGACCAATAAGTGGACCCTGCTATTTCATTAATATAAAATTCAAATTCAGTATTTTGGTTTCATTTTACAATTCGTCAAAAATCGAATTAGGGAAAAGGAAGATTTACTGAAAAACTAATTGAATAATCATCAATATTCTTCTTGCTATTGTAACTACATATTTAATACATAAAGCTTAAAAAATATATAATTTTCTGAAAATTAGATTCTATTAAAATGTTGAAAAAATATTAATGAGGAAGATAATGAATATATAGACACAGCCTGATAATTTGTCCATGAATTACAATGGGGTTGTGAAAAAACGTGGACGATATCAAGATTTCAATTAATTAACTTGTTGGTCCCTTCTTGAAAAACGAGGATTTTTTTTAATAGTTGAAAGAGGTGGGAAGGTTACAGGAGCAGCATGGAAGGGGTTTTATTAGACCAGGAAGGAACGAAGGTGATAACATCTCGCAAAGGGACTGTAGAATCTTGTAAAGGGCTAAATATGAAGATATAAAATAGTTATGTATGTTTTTTTATATTTTACTACGGACGCATGTTTTATATGTTGGTTCATAACAGTCAATCTTTAAATATTAATAATAATATTTTATGAAAAGCTAGCAAATTATTAAATTCCTGGTATTTTTTGGGATTCAACCAGTCTTGGTTGCCAATCTTAATTTCCTAAGTAATCAAAATGATTTAATTCTCTACCACTGTCAAATCAGAACTTTCATTTGAGATTTTGGGTGTGGCTCTCAAAGACCTTTCTAATGGAAAATATATCAATATCATATAACACCTGTTAAGAGGACAAAGAGGTGAATAATTGAAAACTTGTATAAAAATAGGCAGTAAAAGGAGCAGTTTTACCCCTATACTCTCTTGCAGAATTTTTTATTGGATCTTTATTAAGTTCAGGGAAAATATAAAATAATAGAGACATTTAAATAACTTATTTTGTACTGCGAGCGATGTTACTTGTAATATAGGTGAGAGAAAACGTCAAATTCTCTTTTTATCAACTCTTTTATTTGCTATTGCTAAGCAGCTTGATTATGATACCCTTATCAGAGCTAATGTCTAGGCCATATGAGATGCACAGCTGGAGGGGGCATATGCAACTCATACTTCAGCCCTCTCAAACTGTGCTCCCTCAAATATGAGGGTATCAGCTCTGATGAAGAGATCCTTAATCCTGATACCTGCTTAGCAAATAAAATACTTGATAAAGTGTGAAGTTAGTCTATTTTCTTCCTCATTGTTAATTAAATATCCTTACAATAGTTTCTAAGCTTGTGTGACTTGTCACATTTTTGAAGACCAGAAGCCTTCAAAGTAAGTCTTAGATAGACTCAGCATAAGGAACAATGCTTCATAGAGAAGGGCAAATTTAAACATATCCATTGTCTATATTGCAAACTTCTCCCCATTACACCCCAAAAATGGGACTTCTTATTTATAGTTCTGGCTGTACTAAGACAAATTTTTCAAAAGTGATTCCTGTTTACAAAAAAATGAAAAAGCCGTTGTAGAATACAGCATGTTATTCTGTTAAGACTTTAATTAAATTATGCGCAATACATGTAAATTCCCTTAGTGTTAGTTGATAACTATTTTGTATGTTCTCTTTTTATTTAGTTATTGTTACTTTGAATCCCATTTAGAAGAACTGAGCTAAGTTATTGGTACGTATTAANTATATATATATATATATCATTACGATACAAGCGATAAAAGCTATTATTAGTAATTTTTATAATAAAAAAACACACGCATATTTGGGTGGGTATACTTTGAATTCCTTTTGGTTTACCCTATATATGGTATTGGTGAAGACACAACCCAAGTCCTGACACTCACCAATGTGAATAACTGGATTTCCTTAAGAGAGAACTCAGCAGGCTGGGACAGCTATTAGTGGTCACAAGTGGACCATAGCTGTAACCTTGGATCTCTACACTTCACAAACTTCCACGGTTGATCGATCTCCAGCAACGACAGGATGGCCAGTCTTGTGCATGAGCCCAATTAATCGCCGACTGTGATTTATTACGGTGTTCACAAGTTCTTTATCAAAACTTTTCAGTGCAGATTTTCATACTTGCTGTGTATAGTTAACGTAAAGTCTGTCATATGAGCAGTGTCAAAGCTGGCTCTATACTAGCCGGCCGTCATAGACACACACACATTTAAATGCATATACAAACATACAACTATGCATATCTGTATATATTTATAGACTACAAAAATGCCTATATTAGATGTTTAAATATTAAGAAAGCAAAAAAATTTAACCTTATTATGAACAAGCTTTCTTAATAAATATAAGCAACGTTTTTTCTGTAACGATTCATTTTACCGCTTCTTTACAAATTAATTTAGTATTGTTATTATTTAAAAAAAAATCGACGACTAGAAGAAAATAATATTGAAGATTATAATTCTACTATTATTAATATTTAGAAAATAATAAACTAATGAATACAAGAACCTTAGGAACTAAAACGTCGTAAAAATCATTTAAATGGTTTCAATTTTATCTTAGCCAAAAGGTACGTAAATACCAAAGGTACGTAAATATATTCGTATGGATTTATTGGCTGCATTAATCCAAGTAAATGTAAAAATCACGGAACATATCTGATAACAGCCTTGATCCACTTACTATTGAGGGAGTTGCATCTATTTTATTTTATTTTATTTGTATCTCTTTCCGAGAGATATACAATTGCCTGATTTGAATTTCTGCACTTAAACTGCCCACTTTCAAATGGACGCCAGGCGACTTTCCTGCTTATTATTCGCCATCGTAAAAACCAAAACAGAAGACCAAGAAATAAGTATTATGCAACTTCCTGAAAGCAATTCCCCAAATTTTCATCCCACGCATGGATTTTTTTAAAAATTAAGTATAATAAATATGTAAACGTAAGGGAAATATAAGAAATTGTTAATATACATAAGAACATAAATTATAATGAATTAAATAATTTAAATTTTTATTGTCTCAATGTATTTTCGTCGTTCCGACTTCTAAATGCCTTCATACAGTATTCCACTTATTTAACATATTTTCTAAAGTTTTACAGATTACAGTCTATTTCTTATCAGTGAAAAAGTAAACCTAAAATAATGAATACAAAAATGTCTTGTAGTATGGACAATTGGCCAAAATATGTATATAAATACACGATTATTTTATTTACAAATTGATTGACTCTTTTCGCGTCTTATATTGTGGCCACTTTATGAGCTTAAAATGTACTTTTGTAAAAATGTAGGCCGAAGGTTTTTTTTTTTTTTTTTTTTAAATTATATATTAAGCTTCTTAAGTGGCTAATATATTTTATTACTTATACTTTATTGTAAATACAGAGTATTTTTACAATTTTTTAGTCAGTATAAGTAACATGATACAATGTCAGGTAGGAGCAAAACTCTATCGTTAATATTATATGCAAAAATAGTAGAACAAAATATAGTTTTAAATAAAAAAGAGCAAAGTAGAGTTTTATATACTTCAACCATTTGTCCTTATTATAATGTATATAATACGGAAAGGTCAGCAGTGGAGAAAGGAAAGTAGTTAAAATCCCGAATTCATAAGAAATAACAATTAGAACAGATAGGAATATACTTGAAAATGTCATAAAGAGGAATCAATGTGGAAAACACTTAGGTACATTATATCTTAGCCTTTATTATTGTTATATTAATATATTATAGATTCTTGTTCTGATTATTGCCCAGGGCGGTATAAATTCCGATAATACATCAAACCACAACTTTGTGAGTTTATGGGCCTTTTATTTTGCGTGATTTCATAAGTACTTATTGATGTTTTCTTATGTAGAAATGATTTTTTTTTAAATAGGTCTTTATTCTACTTTAGTTGAAGTTATTTTTTTTTAAAAGACGTACTGAAATTCACTTTTGAAGTATTATCTATGTGTTTCATATATACTTTGATATTCCTCGATATACCCTTTGATATACCAACTCCCTTAGAAATACCCTGTGATATACCTTTCATATATTTTAATGAATATAGATTGAAATGCAAAATTTATTCTAATTAAAAAGAAAACAATAAAGAGAAGAATAAATAAAACCAAATGGAGAGTTTTTTTAACCGTAGATATTATTATTAGTTCTTTTTCGTTGGGGTTCGGTCAAGGTAGATCCAAAAAATACAAATTTAAAAAATGTGTATTTTTTAAAATTATCTTAGTTTCGGCTTACATTGTATGCCATCTTCAGGGCTATAATGAAGACGAGAGGGGACGTCGTATCATCAGAATCCCATTTTCATGACTGACACGACGTCCTCTCTCGAAAAGCATCTATTGACAATAAATAAAGTACGTGTATTCTTCAGTAGACAACTGTTAACTGTCAATGCACGTATTTAGAATTTTTCTTTAACTCCTCGTGTACAAATAAATAAATGAAAACTCCCAATATATTTCTCAATTTCATATTTGAAACAGAAGAAAGCATTATTATTTTTTTTTATTAAACTTTTATTTATTTATTACATTCTGTTAAATTAAAACATTTTGTAATTTGATCACCACAATGAATTAGAAAAAAAAAAGAGACATTTGATATCAATCACATGAGGAGAGAAGGTGACCAATGACACCACTCTCAAAATTATTATTAATGCTTATATTTTTGTTATTTAATGCGATACCCATTTTGAGCGAGAGGATGGGAGATCTCCACCTAGTGATGACTGCGACAAGTATCCGGAATGTAAAGAGACTCCAAAAGAAGGATCGATCGATAGAGGGAACAGCTACTTAACGTTAAAGGAAATGCCGCAAGGAATCGGCAGTATTTTTTATTAACCAATTGTCATCGAATACAGTAAAAACGGGTCCGAGGACTATAAACGAGGGCTTTAATGTGGGATTCTGCATTAATTCCCATTCGGGAAATCCTCAAAAGCTTTGGGTTTAATTCCTTTCCAAGTTGCACTTTTTATCTGACTTCAACGTGTTCAGGAGGCGATAAATGTAGGGTTTTATTGTTGAACGAATTTTCTAACCGGAGTAAAACTTCAAACGGCCGTCTCCGACAGCTTTATGCAAAGCAGCCCGAGGGCTTTCAGTCATTAGACAGTCATCTTCAAGAGAGAGTGCTATGAGCCTATATACTGGGAGGATATGTGTGTTCCTCTCTGATTGCATGTAGATGGATATCCCAGAGAGATTAGCTTATTGTTCGCAAGGATTTGAGGGTGGCCTTTGGGATTCTACATAGGAAAATGCTTGCTTTTGAAGAACAGGTTATTGGGTCAATTTGTTTGTTTTTTATTTGTTAATCATATACCAAACAACTGGCTCACAAGGAATTATAACAATATGATTTCTGCTGCAATAATGATCAATCTGTCCATTTGGGTGAAGTGGTTTATCGCAATTAAAAAAATGAAGAAACTTTTGAATAAACAGTATTACTAGTAGTTTTCAATTACTTTAAGTAAACAAGACTGTTTATTCAGAACAGGAGGAGAATAAGTTCATGACTTACATGTAGTGCATGCGCTATAAGGATTTGAGGCTTCCTGACTTGCCAGTCCTCGAATATGCCTTTTTAAATCTTGGAAAGCAAGGTTATTGAGGACTTTGTTAAAAAAAAA
>KZ815770.1:0-10441 GCA_000696205.2 Oncopeltus fasciatus | reverse complement strand
AGATGATTTTAGTTGGGGTTCGGTCAAGGTAGATCCAAAAAACACAAATTTAAAAAATGTATTTTTTAATAAAGGATTATCAGCCAACGTTTTGGCTTACATTGTAAGCCATCTTCAGGGCTATCATGAAGATGAGAGAGGACGTTCTGTCCCTAAGTTCACATTTCCATGATTGCTGCTTTTTGGATCTACCTTGACCGAACCCCAACTAAAATCATCTTAGAGCTTATGAGTAGCATTTATGTGTTTGAAGTATTAAAGATATCTGAGGTCTCACAATGCAAATATATGCCTTATGGCGTCATAATATTCTGAATTTATGAAACAAACAAATGTGAATGGTAAAAAAACAAAATATACTCTTTATATTAGAATATTTTATTTTATGTATTTATCTTATTCAGTGTATAAAACCTATTTATGTATGCAGAAATTTAAGTTTATGAGGGAGAACATTTGTTATTCCTGTACTTTGTAAAGAAGAATATGAAATCAATTTTAAATGTGATACTTTTAGCTGAATGAAATTGTATAATAAAGCGTAGGAAAATAATAGGTTTAAATATACAGCCAATCTATCAGTCTAATTTTTTTTAAAAATATGTTTTGATCATGTTGAGAAATGAGGCTATTGTCCAACATTTTTTTTAAATAGATAATTCGTTAAAATTAGAAAATGTATACCAGAAGTCCCTTCTGAAGGTGGATGTAAAGGCTCTTCCAGAGCTCTCTGTGGATTGCAGCAGCGGCTAAGAACAAACCCGAGCTGTCGGACGTAGCGAATAGTAAGCAGGCGTTATACGTCATCGCCAAGGCGACCTGTGCAGAAGGTAAGCGACCTCTAAGATCTCCAAGGAAAGGACATCTCAGCTTAGGCATTTTACACGAATACGCCAGCTGAAAGGAATCCCTTGAGTGAGTTTTCGTCATTTTTCGCCTTCTTCTCAATGCCGCTTTTGAGCTTAGCCAGTCGAAGTCTACCCTTAGGTATTTCATTTGTTGGTCGGGTATCATGGAAGCTTCTGAGCTCTCTAAATTGGGGCATTTAAAGTCTCTTTTCAAGAGTACTTGTCTCAGGAAAAGGGATTATAAGCATCTAAGATCCCGCCCGACATTTTCGAGAAAATTCGCTGATTCACACACCCCTTGAATCTTGAGGCGTACAAAAGGTAATTTGCCACCATGTTACCTAAATTTACGGTTAGAATTCGCTATACACCCCTTTCTTCATAAAGGATCCAAAGTTTAAAGGTTAATCCTCTTAATTTTATATATATNACTACTACTACTACTACTACTACTACTACTACTACTACTACTACTACTACTACTACTACTACTACTACTACTACTACTACTACTACTACTACTACTACTACTACTACTACTACTACTACTACTACTACTACTACTACTACTACTACTACTACTACTACTACTACTACTACTACTACTACTACTACTACTACTACTACTACTACTACTACTACTACTACTACTACTACTACTACTACTACTACTACTACTACTACTACTACTACTACTACTACTACTACTACTACTACTACTACTACTACTACTACTACTACTACTACTACTACTACTACTACTACTACTACTACTACTACTACTACTACTACTACTACTACTACTACTACTACTACTACTACTACTACTACTACTACTACTACTACTACTACTACTACTACTACTACTACTACTACTACTACTACTACTACTACTACTACTACTACTACTACTACTACTACTACTACTACTACTACTACTACTACTACTACTACTACTACTACTACTACTACTACTACTACTACTACTACTACTACTACTACTACTACTACTACTACTACTACTACTACTACTACTACTACTACTACTACTACTACTACTACTACTACTACTACTACTACTACTACTACTACTACTACTACTACTACTACTACTACTACTACTACTACTACTACTACTACTACTACTACTACTACTACTACTACTACTACTACTACTACTACTACTACTACTACTACTACTACTACTACTACTACTACTACTACTACTACTACTACTACTACTACTACTACTACTACTACTACTACTACTACTACTACTACTACTACTACTACTACTACTACTACTACTACTACTACTACTACTACTACTACTACTACTACTACTACTACTACTACTACTACTACTACTACTACTACTACTACTACTACTACTACTACTACTACTACTACTACTACTACTACTACTACTACTACTACTACTACTACTACTACTACTACTACTACTACTACTACTACTACTACTACTACTACTACTACTACTACTACTACTACTACTACTACTACTACTACTACTACTACTACTACTACTACTACTACTACTACTACTACTACTACTACTACTACTACTACTACTACTACTACTACTACTACTACTACTACTACTACTACTACTACTACTACTACTACTACTACTACTACTACTACTACTACTACTACTACTACTACTACTACTACTACTACTACTACTACTACTACTACTACTACTACTACTACTACTACTACTACTACTACTACTACTACTACTACTACTACTACTACTACTACTACTACTACTACTACTACTACTACTACTACTACTACTACTACTACTACTACTACTACTACTACTACTACTACTACTACTACTACTACTACTACTACTACTACTACTACTACTACTACTACTACTACTACTACTACTACTACTACTACTACTACTACTACTACTACTACTACTACTACTACTACTACTACTACTACTACTACTACTACTACTACTACTACTACTACTACTACTACTACTACTACTACTACTACTACTACTACTACTACTACTACTACTACTACTACTACTACTACTACTACTACTACTACTACTACTACTACTACTACTACTACTACTACTACTACTACTACTACTACTACTACTACTACTACTACTACTACTACTACTACTACTACTACTACTACTACTACTACTACTACTACTACTACTACTACTACTACTACTACTACTACTACTACTACTACTACTACTACTACTACTACTACTACTACTACTACTACTACTACTACTACTACTACTACTACTACTACTACTACTACTACTACTACTACTACTACTACTACTACTACTACTACTACTACTACTACTACTACTACTACTACTACTACTACTACTACTACTACTACTACTACTACTACTACTACTACTACTACTACTACTACTACTACTACTACTACTACTACTACTACTACTACTACTACTACTACTACTACTACTACTACTACTACTACTACTACTACTACTACTACTACTACTACTACTACTACTACTACTACTACTACTACTACTACTACTACTACTACTACTACTACTACTACTACTACTACTACTACTACTACTACTACTACTACTACTACTACTACTACTACTACTACTACTACTACTACTACTACTACTACTACTACTACTACTACTACTACTACTACTACTACTACTACTACTACTACTACTACTACTACTACTACTACTACTACTACTACTACTACTACTACTACTACTACTACTACTACTACTACTACTACTACTACTACTACTACTACTACTACTACTACTACTACTACTACTACTACTACTACTACTACTACTACTACTACTACTACTACTACTACTACTACTACTACTACTACTACTACTACTACTACTACTACTACTACTACTACTACTACTACTACTACTACTACTACTACTACTACTACTACTACTACTACTACTACTACTACTACTACTACTACTACTACTACTACTACTACTACTACTACTACTACTACTACTACTACTACTACTACTACTACTACTACTACTACTACTACTACTACTACTACTACTACTACTACTACTACTACTACTACTACTACTACTACTACTACTACTACTACTACTACTACTACTACTACTACTACTACTACTACTACTACTACTACTACTACTACTACTACTACTACTACTACTACTACTACTACTACTACTACTACTACTACTACTACTACTACTACTACTACTACTACTACTACTACTACTACTACTACTACTACTACTACTACTACTACTACTACTACTACTACTACTACTACTACTACTACTACTACTACTACTACTACTACTACTACTACTACTACTACTACTACTACTACTACTACTACTACTACTACTACTACTACTACTACTACTACTACTACTACTACTACTACTACTACTACTACTACTACTACTACTACTACTACTACTACTACTACTACTACTACTACTACTACTACTACTACTACTACTACTACTACTACTACTACTACTACTACTACTACTACTACTACTACTACTACTACTACTACTACTACTACTACTACTACTACTACTACTACTACTACTACTACTACTACTACTACTACTACTACTACTACTACTACTACTACTACTACTACTACTACTACTACTACTACTACTACTACTACTACTACTACTACTACTACTACTACTACTACTACTACTACTACTACTACTACTACTACTACTACTACTACTACTACTACTACTACTACTACTACTACTACTACTACTACTACTACTACTACTACTACTACTACTACTACTACTACTACTACTACTACTACTACTACTACTACTACTACTACTACTACTACTACTACTACTACTACTACTACTACTACTACTACTACTACTACTACTACTACTACTACTACTACTACTACTACTACTACTACTACTACTACTACTACTACTACTACTACTACTACTACTACTACTACTACTACTACTACTACTACTACTACTACTACTACTACTACTACTACTACTACTACTACTACTACTACTACTACTACTACTACTACTACTACTACTACTACTACTACTACTACTACTACTACTACTACTACTACTACTACTACTACTACTACTACTACTACTACTACTACTACTACTACTACTACTACTACTACTACTACTACTACTACTACTACTACTACTACTACTACTACTACTACTACTACTACTACTACTACTACTACTACTACTACTACTACTACTACTACTACTACTACTACTACTACTACTACTACTACTACTACTACTACTACTACTACTACTACTACTACTACTACTACTACTACTACTACTACTACTACTACTACTACTACTACTACTACTACTACTACTACTACTACTACTACTACTACTACTACACATATTAGGGGGTGTTTATAGGACGTAATAACCTAGAAGTTGATTGCCCTTCAATGATCTACTACTACTACTACTACTACTACTACTACTACTACTACTACTACTACTACTACTACTACTACTACTACTGACCGATCATTCATTTTTAATAAAATATTAGCACCCTTCTAACATCCTATTTAATAAATTGTAAAAATTTTAATCATAACACTAATAACAACAAATATAATGAAGATCATTCAAATTGGTCTTTCTCTCAACAAGACAGGGAGATCCAGGCCGACGCTACAGATTTTCCTTGGTATTAACATTTTAATACCAAAAAATTATTCTTAATAAATAAAACTATCCAATTATCCAATTATCAGCAGATTGTGGCCTATTAATTTATTTCACCGTAAATATAGTCATGAAAGAACTTCATTTCAAGTTCACTACCAAATTATTTTAAGGTCCATAGAAACATTCTCACTAATCACACCTTAATCTCTGTTTTAGTGATCATACTACTACTTCTGTGAAAGCAATATCCGTAGAGGTCAAATCATTAGGCGTATCACAATATCTATCTATCGTCAATTAATTAACATTTAATTTAACGTTTAAGATTGATACACCATAGAAGAGAGAGTATTAGGCGTAACATAACATGTTTCTTATTTGTGTGTACTTTAAGATTCATATTTGAATTGCAAAAATAATAGAATGCAGTGATAGAAACATCAATATAATTAGAGCGAAAATAGGAATACTTTAGAAAGATAAAAAATAATATTAATTCATTTTTCTTAGCTATTCATCAGCCATTGCATTTATTTCTTAATTAAGATTTTCAGAACAATTGCTATATGAATTTAAATAAAATTAAAGCAAAGAAAGGAACCTATTTCATGAGGTTGTAAAAAGCTTCAAAACTGTTTAGTAAAACTAAACAAAACTGTTTAGTAAAACTTTAGTGCCACTCAGAAGCACAAGCCAGATTTTTTCAACTATAGCTTTTCACCCCCTGAAGTCCCCCCGACTTCTCTTGTAACTCTGTAAACGTTCTGTACTAAATGAATCACACATTGTTTCTGAATGAAGTGACTTTAACGCCTCAATTCTGGAGACTTCAACTACACAACCTACGGAATTATTGCACTTCAGTTGAGTTAAATACCGTAATGAAACTATCAAAAATAGATTTAATAATATTCAAAACTGCATTTTTATTCAAATTAACAAGTAACAAGTATTTATAAAACGTCTTATATCATGTGACGGCTACTAATTTTATTGCAGACCTTAACTATTTTTAGAGGAATCTAATACTGTTAATCTGATGATTTTCTTTCTGCCAATAAAATCTCGGAAATATTGTGACTGTTTAAAGGAGATACCAGAGCGATAACAGCGACATACTGATAAAAATTAAATCTTATTAAAAAAATTATCGTGTTTTTCGAAAAGGGAGGCAGAAACTCAGTTCAGTTGTTTTTTTGTTTTTTTTTTGTTTTTTTTCTGTGTTAGCCTCCCTTGCAACCACTTAGGGTCATTGGAGGGAGGGGCTATCTACAGGTTGCCACCCCATTTTAAACACCCATGGCTCAGGNAGAAATTTGTCAGGATTTCGGCCAGGATCAGAAAAATAAAATAATACAAAATTGTTGGGTAATTATTTTATTATTGCCGATGTTTCGACTTAACTTATAAGACATCATCAGGGCGATAGTGATGTCTGGAGAGATCTCCGAGGGAGGTTTATGGTCATATCTCAAAGTGCAGAAAGTTCAGTTCCAGGCAGTTCTGCACTTTTATTTTGCCTAAATGAATAGTGTATTTATATTATCGGATATTTTTTGCTGAAGTACAGTCAAATTTTGAAATAACTTCCAAATTTGGGTTTCTAAACGACTTCTACTGGAGTTGGGCTCCTACATAAGCAGAAAACTGTGAATTTGGACTTTTACTGAGTCCAAACCCATACTTCAATAAGAGCCGAAGAAAGGATTGAAATAACTCGAATATTTCGGCCTTCGTAATTTAAAAAAAAAAAAAATGTTCATAAATAGTTCTTCCAGGCTTGACCATTTAGTAAAGTTCCTTTTTGCAAAGTTTTCTTACATCATGTGATGGGTTCTTCAGGGATGAAAGGAGAATGAGAAGCTTGGCAAAAAGTAACTTAACCACAAGGTCAAGCCCGGAAGAAACATTTATAAATATGTCAAATTAAAATTAAAATTAAAATTTTTTTTTCTGTTTCAAAGAATGCAGAATATTTTTAAATAGACTATTGGAGACAATTAGTAAAATGATTATTCCAAATATAAACTTCTGTTTTTTACTTTTGGGAAAGGTAAAAAATGAATGACAGTTTTCAAAGGTAGTCATTCATTGCCCCCTAATAGAGAGACAAGTGCCTTTAGAATCCTTTATACTACAGACATCCCTACTCATCCTAATACTCTTTTAGCCCTCTTTGCAGATGACAAAGCGATCCTCTCCTCCCACCCTGATTCCAAAATCGCTTCTAACAATTTACAAAACCACCTCGATGCTATTCAGCAGTGGTGCAGTAAATGGAGAATCAAAATAAATGAGTCCAAATGCGTACNACACATTTTATTAAATTTGTATTTTTTTTTTGGATCTACCTTGACTAAACCCCAACTAAAATCATCTAATAATAATATCTACGGTAAAAAAAAAAAACTCTCCTTTTGTTACTAGAATTCTTTCAAACAAGAGCTGCATAAATTAAGAATTTTTTTCTATGTAAGATGGCTTATTAAAAGTAAAAAATATGAGAGAATTAATTAATCAAAAATCTGCAAATTAGAATAGAGGGAAACAGATTTGCTCGAAGACATAAAAAAACAAACAAAAAACGATAGAGTAATATTCCCTCCTAGTTATAATTTCAAATATTATATTTATATACATAGTAAATAAGAACATGAGGGAGAAATAGTGAAGTGAACACATAAAAAAAAAGATTTTACACATTGTAGTTTTTCATTTATAAATATTAATTTAGTTGTGATGTATTATCTTACATAAATTTTAAACAATTAATGCAAGGGAATAGAATAAAATATTTATCTGTTCCAGCTAGGACTCGAACCTGGAACTCCTGCTTTCCGGGCCGGTATGTTATGCCAGATTGTAGTTTTCCTTTTGTGTGTACACTATACTCTTTCCCTTCTTATGCTTATTAGCCTGTTGCCTAAGAGAAGTTTCATCCACTTAGGGTCATGGAGGAAGGGGCTATCTATAGGCAGATACTCTTTTTAAAACATCCATGGCTCAGAAGAAGGTTATATATCTCTGATCCGAGAGCCAGGATGGCTAGGGCCTAAACGGATCCACCGAGCTACCCCGACGACCCGACTATTGGGCAAAAAAAAAAGAAGAAATCTGAAATATGTCACCTACTAAGCACCGCAAAGAGCAGACAGGACCGATCTGACTCTTATCGTAACATATGTTTATCTCGCGGGCAAATCTCAGCTAACGGAGCCTTGTCGTCCGGTCCCATGCGGTGGGGTCTGCGGTCCCACAACATCTCTAAAAACTCATATTTCTTCTGAGTATCCCTTCCCCATCTGTTATAGTGGTCGAAATAATCCTGATTCCTGTATTTTATTAACTAATTTATAGTGGACATATTAGGGGGTGTTTATAGGACGTAATAACCTAGAAGTTGATTGCCCTTCAATGATCTACTACTACTACTACTACTACTACTACTACTACTACTACTACTACTACTACTACTACTACTACTACTACTGACCGATCATTCATTTTTAATAAAATATTAGCACCCTTCTAACATCCTATTTAATAAATTGTAAAAATTTTAATCATAACACTAATAACAACAAATATAATGAAGATCATTCAAATTGGTCTTTCTCTCAACAAGACAGGGAGATCCAGGCCGACGCTACAGATTTTCCTTGGTATTAACATTTTAATACCAAAAAATTATTCTTAATAAATAAAACTATCCAATTATCAATTATCAGCAGATTGTGCCCTATTAATTTATTTCACCGTAAATATAGTCATGAAAGAACTTCATTTCAAGTTCACTACCAAATTATTTTAAGGTCCATGGACACATTCTCACTAATCACACCTTAATCTCTGGTTTAGTGATCATACTACTACTTCTGTGAAGGCAATATCCGTAGAGGTCCTGATTCCAAAATCGCTTCTAACAACTTACAAAACCACCTTGATGCTATTCAGCAGTGGTGCAGTAAATGGTAAATATTATTGTATTCTCATGACATTGTATTTCTACAGCCCTGAAGATGGCTTACAATGTAAGCCGAAACGTTGGCAGATAATCCTTTATTAAAATTTGTATTTTTTTTGGATCTGCCTTGACCGAATCCCAACTAACATCATCTAATAATTAGGATATAATATTTTCCTCTTGCCTAAACCAATAATAATTTCAACAAATGTTTGGAAACTGTTTTCATATTTGCATATAATTTAAGTTTTGGGGAACTTAATTCCTTTACTAGAAACAAGAGTCATATCATTTTTATTTTCTTCAAATTTTTTTTTATTTCTACATTTTGGTCATTTGGCATTTTCTGACAGATATCGTGCTTCATCAGATATTCTACGACCAATAAAGAGGCGGTGGGGAATCCGAAACATTATATAGATGCAGATTCTATACCATAAATACCTTCGATAAAATTTTATGTATGTTCCACAAACGTTAATCCTAAAAACTTAAAAAAAAAAACAAAAAAAAAAAACTTTTGCCAAACACAGTAAATGACTTTTCCGAAAGTCTGTTGAATAAAATTTGATTAAATTAGAGAATCGAATATATCTGTTCCGATACAGTGCCTGATTTCATATGAGCTATCAATATATAACGTGAAAATAAATTTTTAACGTTTTTAAAAACTGCAAAAGCGAAACGGTTGCACCCACAGACCTGGGAGTTTAGTAGTTTTGATCTAAGTAGTAACAAGTTGTTTGTGTTAGTTGTTGTTAAATATCACCTTCTTTCATTCATTATTAGCTGCGATAGTAAAATGATAAAAATAGTTAACCAATATTAGCTGAAAATACTATTTATTGGCGCTTCTTTTTTTTT
>KZ815670.1:2219570-2246060 GCA_000696205.2 Oncopeltus fasciatus | reverse complement strand
ACACACACACACACACACACACACACACACACACACACACACACATATATACACATAAATATATCAGAAAAGTGAATGGTAGTCTGTTTGGTTGTTCATTGCTTAAACTATACATTTTAATTATTTTGAATAGTGATAATATAAAAATGAAACAAGTTCTCTTTCTTTAGCGATTCATCGACATTTCATTATTAATTAATAATCAAGTCATTGTTAAAATACTCTTATTTAAATTGAAGACATTAAATTTGAGTTTAAATATTTTGAAGAATCAGCCAAGATTTGAAAATTGGAAATTCCTTATTCTTTGGTTGGTAACACTGAACGGTAGAACCTTCAGTTGTGACACAGCGAGAGAACCGTTGCGAGGAACTGGTCGTCTGGTCTTTCTTTTATTTATATTTTTTCGGGTGATGATGAAGCTTTGCATTTCATTCTTCGCTATGTAGCAAGAAATACAGTACATACATGGAAATCTTAAGACCCTGTAAGTTGCACTTCTTTGAATGTCGTATGAACTTTTATTGTTTGTTTACTTTTTTTGGAAGTGAATTTAAAGTGTCAAAGTGATTTCATTCTCTCGATTTACTTTACTTATATATTTTTTTATTTTAAAATGAGTTGTGTGAATCTTTCTTCACATTTGTTTGAAATTTATTTTTAAAATATATAATTCAAGTAGTGTTTATAAATGATTCAGATTAGCTGATATTTGCAGTTGTGATGACAGTGATGGCAGTGTCTATAAACGAAATATGTGAGAGTACAAAATTAGCCAGAGAAATGGCAGTGATGGGCAACTATGAATCTTCCAGTGTTTACTATCAAGGTGTGATTCAACAGATACATAAATTACTATTAACTATTTTGGATGAATCTCGAAGGAGCAAATGGCAAGTGGTAAGAATTTATCTTCTGTTTGAGCTTAATTGGATTGTTTCCTTTACAATATCTGAGTAATTTACTTAATAATTATTTTTCCTCTTTGTGGATATTGTGAAAATCTTTGTTATTATACTAGTTAACTAAAACCGTTATTATTATTATTTTTTTTTTTTTTTAGTTTTATAGTATGTATATTTTACTTCATTATAGGTTCAACAACAAATTGTTCAAGAATATGAAAAGCTGGTGAGCAATATAAGCACCCTCGAGTTATTCAAAAGAGACCATAGAGACAATAGACCTATAGGTAATGCTGTTTTATGTTGCCAACATTTTAATTTCTGTTTGATATGTCACTTTTATGTTTCATATGGTGGATCTTAATTTGGAAAAATTATATTTTTGAGCTAATTAATTTTCTATAATTTTGTGAGTGATGGCTTGTATACTCATATTAAACCAGTTGTTCCACTAATAGTATAGTGTATACTTAGCTAAACAACTGTTCTTAAATATTTTAAGTTCTTACGATTATTATGCCTGTTCAGATGTAGCGATAGTTCCTATGTTTATCTATGCTTATTTTGATTAAGTAAGTAAGCTCTATAGCGTAAAGTCATTTTATTTTCTTATTTAATTTTTNTTTTTTTTTTTTTTTTTTTTTTTTTTTTTTTTAAGCCAAATAATAATTTTATTAAAAATGAGTAGAAGTAGATTCCAGGTTCATGGGGTCTTATTATTATTTTTTTTTTTGGTACTCCTCTATTTTTCTCCTTATTTGCTATTCTTCAATTATCTGACTGGGGATACAACTTTGTGGTTTTAATTCTAAATGAGACAGTTGGGTTCTCATGATATTTATCTAACTTATAACCCAATCAGAGATTTCACTCATTTTATCTTAGAATATGGGTAATTAATTAGATGAATAATGAAAACTGAGTCAAAGTAAAAATTGAAGTCTAATTTATCTAGAATTTATCTTGATTTTCTACTGAAAATTCTAGTTAAAATTAATTTTTTTAGTGGTAAGTTCTGTGTGATATTTTTACAATATTAAGACTAAATACTTAAGTATATTCCTACAATTAAAGTAACTATCCAAAGCTGCCTCATATTTTTGTGGTTTGGTGAATAAGCCCAAAATACCTTTTGAAAGCTTATTTTTGCAATTCTTATACATAATTTAACACAAGTGAACAACTGTTGCTATATTCATAAAATGATTATACATTATAGTAAACAAATTCTTGATTTATAACTAGTAAAATTAAAAATGGTTTTATATATTTTTTGTTTATTTAATTGGGAAATGAAATATTTTAAGTGACTACCACAAGCATAATTCTCCCTCTGGTGTTTGAGGAATTAAAAAGGCGAGCCTTTACACAGTGCACAATGTCTTTTGAAAAAGCTGAACAGGTTTTAATAAAATTTGAGAGATTTCATTTAGATGGAGCTCTATTTTGACAGTGTTAAATTTCATATGACCAATTTGAAATAGCCTTGTATTTTCTTTTTTGTTTTAAAATAACTATTTGTTTTAATTATAAAATTGTGAACCAAAAACTAAACTGAAAAGATTTGATGAAATTTAAAATTTAGGGTTAGACTGTGCCCCCATCTTTTTGAGGTACTTAACTTTATAAAAACTTTTATATATTTCTTCCATGATCCTGCTTAAAAAAATATAAAAATATCACCTTTACAAAGTTTGAATGTGATATGCCGTCCGGTATTATAGCATGGGGAACTCAAGCTATAATTGGAAGCATGAACTGACTTTTGAAATATTTCAATGCATATATATGTATACTACTTGTATATGTGTGTGTGTGTGTGTGTGTATATGTTTGTAAGTGCGTGCATGGGTGAATGCAAGTGTGTGTGTGTATGTCTATCTATTTTTCTGTATTCACTCTTGCTCAAAATCCACTATTTAACCTTATTTTACAAACTCTTGGATACGTTCCATCTGAACATCTGAAATCAGTCAAGATGGGGAAGCAGGAGGGTTAGAGATGATCAAATTGCAATTCTGTCTTGTCCCCAGTATTATTTCACTTTATTTTATCAAATACAGTACCCCACAATATTTTTCTTGACATTTTGTATTAGAATATCCTTATTATATGATAAGCAGTTTAGATAAGCCTAGCCATTCTAAGCAGTTCACCTTAATGAATTGGTCTTCATTTCTATCCTTATATAAGGATTATGAAAGTATTTCAAAATTTGATTTTTATTCGGAGTCTCCATGCATTTGCTTTGATGTCAAATGTTTGATCCATAGATTTTTCAAAGGAGCTTATTTAAAACAAGTCCAATTGGTTCATCCCAGTTAAAAGGTGATATTCGTACATATATCTACTCCATAAGTTGAGACTGTAGTACTTCTCAATAATATTTTATTTTTAAGAAACCGCAGATTTGCAAAATATACCTGATTTTTGTCATTACTTTTCTATTTATTTCTTTTATTTATTTATTCTCGCCTTTTAATTCTGAGCCTGGATAAATGAAGTTTGGACAGAAATCTGATCTATTCTACTTCTTCATCAGAATCCATACTAATAGTCAGAAATTAGATTTAATTGAATCATCATCAAAATTGTTGTTATTATTTTATGTTTAAACAATAATTTATACTTCATAATAGGTGAGAAATTATTTTTTTGATTTTTTATCATCTATAAAACTTACACAAATAACTACTTAAAAATGAAACTCTCTGTGTTAAATGCTTTCCCTACTCTTCCTCTGAACAGTCTTGAGGCAGTTTTAGCTATTTTAGAATGGGAATTTTTTGCATTTATACAAGCTGACCATAGAAAATAAAATCTTGTTTTTTTTTTTTTTGTGCAAGATTTTTTTCTTAAATCTTCCCTGACCTAACCTTGATATATGTGCTCTTAGCTATTTATCTTTTTTGTCCTCTCCAGTTCGTAATATATAATTAAATTGTATATTGCTTAATGACAACTCATTTATACAAATAGGTTCTGGACTAATATGTTGAATTTATTATCAATACATTTTCTTCTCTAATTCTTTAGAAAATCAAATGTTTTTCATGTTTTTTGTCAGTATCTCATCCAGGACTGATTTTTGCTGTTCTAATTGAAGGAAATAATTCAATAAAGGGCCTGAGTAATCCAAAGAATCAATATATAGTTCATTGAACTCAAATCCCTCTTTAGGTAAGCTTCATCTAGACATAAAAACCTTCCAGTTTCGTGGGTGCTAAGAATAAGGCAGTTACTTGCTAAGAGATCCTCCTTATGTATAGGTTAGACAAAGATAAAATGATGTAAGAAAATATGCTATCAACGAATGAATAATACATAGTTTTTTTCTTTCTGAGCTGTTACCATAAATTTCTTTTTAATTGTTTATTATGAGTAAATAGATGTATTTTAGGTCTAGTGAATTATATTTGATATTTCATATCATCAAGATTCTTAAGTGAGTCTTTTAGAAATTAATGTCATTTAAATAATATTTGCAGGCATCCCAATTAGAAGTCCACTACCTTATGATGAACCAACCCGTGACCCAATCATGTGGCTTGGCTCACCAAAGGAAGTTTGGCCTCCTCCAGCAGATCGAGACCCAGATGTATGGCCACCTCCTACACCAGTGGATCACAGGTAAGCCCTATTTACCTATTTAAAGAACTTTTTTTTAAGTGTTAAACTCCCTTCGACCTCTTAGGGTCATAGAGGGATTTTAATTAAATTTTTAATAACTTGCCGCCAAGACTAAAACATCAAAACTAATGATTTAATTAACTATAAATACAAAATGAAAGTTCTTTAATTAACTATTGAAGAACTGTCATTTTGCATTTATGACCAAAAATAATACAATTCTTTACCAGCTTTTTAATTCCTTTATCTACTTGAGGTTACTGTTTTGATTTCAAGAAGATATTGAGTTTGGGAGTTGAAGCTATATATATATATATATATTTTTTTTTTTTTAAATCAGTGAGTTTACACATATCACAGTATTAAACTCCAAGGTGGAGTGATCTCACTTTTGATTTTGTGCTATTTTCATTTTATTGTATTGTTTTTTTTTTGTTTGTTTTTTTTGCCCTATTCTGTTCAAAAGTTCATTATCTATGTTAATTTAATTATCATAGTTTCTTTTGGTTTGTTATTTATTATTTATAACTTTTTTCTTGAGAAATTGTGCTAAACCTTAATAAATTTTTCTCTTTAATTTATTTACCACATCTTTATTATTTTGGAATTATCAATAATTAAAGTATATCTGGTCTTATCAAAAAGGTAATATTGGCTTTAAAAGTGAAATTTTGGCAATATGTATGCCTTATGTGTGTGAGTACGTGTGCACACATGCATGCGTGTGTGCCTATATATATATGTGTGTGTGTGTGTGTGTGTGTGTGTGTGTGTGTGTGTGTGTGTGTGTGTGTGTGTGTGTGTGTGTGTGTGTGTGTTCTCATAAAGTATGTACAACAATTTAAAAAAAACAAAAAAAACTCTAAATTTGTAGGCCAAAAGCTGAAAGATATCACTTTTCAAGGAAATAGAAAATAAAATAAAATTTTAAAGTAAATGCGGCATCCTAAAAATGAAAAAGACAAGTTAAAAAGGAAAATGAAAAATTACGGACCCAAAATATCTAGATAATCTTCATATAAAAGGACTATATAATCTACTGAAAGAAGGAACATTACATATTTATGAAAGGAAATATAGCTGCTTATCTTCACTTTTGAATTTCAAGAGTCCTCATGTGTCCTCTACATCGTCCAGCCACTGCAAACTGGGATGTCTTCTCCTTTTTTCCATTTAGGGGATCTGTTTATCTTTGGGATCCATCCCATCTTTTGGACATAACCAAGTCGCCAAATTTGACCCTTCTAGTTGCAGAGGTCAAGGCAATTTTGTGCCTTGTATAAAACAGTAAGAGAAGGTTATGACAGGCCTAAGATGGACTAGAAGACGTATCTTAAGAAAATCTTGAGAAGCTACCTCAAGACACAGAGAAGAGCTCAAGGTTGGAGCTCGAATTGATGACTACAATGGGCCAATGTTTGAAATGAATGGTTTCTGAACTATTAACTATTTAGAAAGCACTGGTTTAATCCTCTTTTCTATCTCACCCCCTTTCTCTTTTTCTCTCATATTATATTTTTTCAAGTTAAGAATTCATTACAAAATTAATATTTTAAAACTGGACATATTTAATGTTGGATGTGTTGTTTCAGGTCAACAATTAACAAGAAGGGTCCTGTACGTAAGCCTGAACCTACCAAACCTGGTTTAAAGAATTCTAAAACTAATACACTCAGTCGGAAAAGTGATAATAAATTAGCTAATAAAAAAATTAATGATAAAGGAAGCAATAAGCCTTTACCTAAAAAAGAAACAAATGGGAGCAATCATACTAATGTAAGTTTGTTTTTATTGTATTATTTCGCTAATTTATTTGTCTTTCTACTAACTTTCTCTAGAAGCCACACTGAAAGTTTTGGGTTTCTGTCAATAGCTTTGGTGAGCTATGTCAGCTTCTACAGGAAAAAACTTATCTCAGAACTCATATGTTTTTAAATATTATTTTTGTTTTGTTATAGCAATTCTCTATAAGTTTATTTTATTATATAATTAATCTTTATTGTTATAATAAAGTTAGTTATAGAGAATCTGTGGATGATAGAATCAGATTCCTAAGATCATAAAATAAGCTGGAGAAATTTGTTAGGGTTTCGGCCAGGATCAGAAAAATAAAATACACCAAAATTATTGGATATTTATTTTATTATTGCCGACATTTGGACTTACTTGTAAGTCATCATCAGGGCGATAATGTTACCATAAACCCGCCTCAGAGATCTCTCCATACAACACCATCCTGATGATGACTTACAAGTTAGGTCGAAACGTTGACAATAATAAAATAACTACCCAATAATTTTAAAGTATTTTATTTTTCTGATCCTGGCCAAAACCCTGACAAATTTCTCCAGCATAATACTTTAAGGCCAACCAATCTCCATCCAGATTCTAAAATAAGTTTATTTATACGTCCATGTTTTCTACTGAATAAATAGAGTATCTGGAATTTACATGTATGACAATTATTTTTTCTGGAATATGTTATCATAACATTATTTTCGGGCATCAGTCTCCTATTTATAAGAGGAGGTCAGATAGATAATTGGGAAGGGCATCTAAACTCTATTAACTACACAGGAAAGCACAGGTGAGTGGGCCAGGCTAACTTTTCTGAAATTTGATGTCACTCTTTCAGCGAAAGAGCATTCTATCAATTATCCAATCATTTTTAACTGTTAAGAAACAGTTAAGATAAAGTTCCTTTTTTCTAAGAAGAATAAATATATTTTTTATTTGTCAGTGATTATTTATTTTTTTACTATTTGTTATATTCTTTCAGGGAGATAAAAGTGATAAAGAAAAAGAAACCCAAGAAAACAGTGAAACAGAAGAGAGGAAATTTGATCCTAGTGGCTATGATCATGATCTAGTCGAAATGTTAGGTAAGTAACATTATCTTGTGCTACTTAAAAATATCTCATATTATTTTTCCTCGGTTATTGTGCTTTTCTTGGTTTTATACATTGCAAACTAACTGCTGCCATAAGAAATACAGTAATGTGTATTTTTTTTTTTTTTTTGTAATGGAAGTTTCAAAATTTAAGGCTCACTTGTGACTTAGTAAATAATTTCTGTAAATATTTTGTTGTATCATATTATAAGGGATATAATATTCGCTTAAATGATTTTGTTTTGGGCCTTTACGTAAAGCCAGTCATATAGCTTCCTGTCTACAGACTGGCTTTATAACTTATTGGAAATGGTCATGAACAATTATAAGCAATATATATGAACTAATATAGATATAAGGATTTAAAATAATGTAAGAAATACAAATATAAACTACTACTATGTAAAAATCCCTAGTTCAAGGGACACACAAATGTTGATGGTGACAGTTACCCCAATCAGACACTTTAAATATTAAGAAACCGATTAAGTTCAGTAGCTTAGAAGGAGGGGAGGGATCATTTAGTTAGGGAAGTAAATGTTTGTTAAATTCAAGGATTAAATGGCTCACTGTCATACAAGAAAAGCTGATGAGAAAAGAGTCTTCTAAAAAGTGTTAAATTTTCCAATGTTTCAATGTTATGCATTCTAAAAAGATTAGAATGATTAGCTTTAAAGTAAAAATATGGAAATGTTTTTAAGATATTATTGTCTAATTTTCTAATCTATTATTGCAATTAAATTGAATGTAAATTGACTTTTTATCTTTATTTCAGAGAGAGATATTGTACAAAAGAACCCCAATATAAGGTGGGATGACATAGCTGATCTTCATGAGGCTAAAAGACTTCTAGAGGAAGCAGTTGTTCTCCCAATGTGGATGCCGGATTTCTTTAAGGTCTTTTTATTTATTTATTATGTATTATTCACTTGTTTTGCAAGAACTAATATTAAACAATAATAGACTAATTACCTATTTTGTTGAGAATATTTGGAACTACATATCAATTATTTAACCTTCTGCTAATATTTCTTATAGGGAATCCGACGACCTTGGAAAGGTGTGCTTATGGTGGGTCCACCTGGAACAGGGAAGACGATGCTTGCCAAGGCTGTTGCCACTGAGTGTGGAACTACCTTCTTCAATGTTTCCTCATCTACTCTTACCTCCAAGTATCGGGGAGAGTCAGAAAAACTAGTCAGACTTCTTTTTGAAATGGTGAGTTTTATATGTGCTGCATAGTTGTGAACTACAGAAAGAAAGAAAAGTTTTTCCTATAATGGTCATGAGAAACTTGTTGAACTATTCTAAAACATGTGGAAATAATATTTTCTCTCCCATATTTATATATTTATATTTATCACTATCATCTTGAAACCTTCCCATTAATAGTAGCATACCTAGGAAGCTTTCATTTCAATAACATTCACATCAGCCCATTTCTTATTTTTTCGTTGGTCCTGCAAGTTAGATTTATCATGTTATTATTATTATTATTAATATTATGTTCAATAACAGTCTTATGTAAGTTATGACTTTTTCAATCACGTATTCAGTAATAAATAATTGAAAACATTCTAATTCTGCCTTTACATCTTTACTAATTTCTGTCCAACTGTCTGATGAAGAATACTCGATGACTTAGTTTTGGTAGAAAAATTATTTACATACTTCCATAATCTGCCACTTACTCCTTTATCAGGTTCTGATATTTTTCCGTAGTGGAAAGTGACTTTCTTCTAAATAAATTTCAAGTTCTTCTGGTATATTTGGTTCAAAACTACTACAGTCACTAACAGAAACTTTATTAACTGGGGAACACATTCAGGACCACTTTCATTTTTCTGTCTCAAAAACTTAGCAAAAAGTTCTGGAGTCCCAAAAATCGGATTTTCACTCATTTTGAAGGTAGAATTTCTAAATAGGATGCATAAAACGAAGAGTCAAGGGCAACTGTCTTGTCCGGGAAATCCTTTTTGTTGATGCAGGGGGAGTGGGGTGGAGACATTTAACTGAATGGCGAGGTATGGATCATAATAAATGCACTATTTTTACTCATTTGGGAACCTGAAAGACGCATTCCTGAATGTGTTCCCCAGATGAAAATCTTAAATATTGAAAACCCAGATCAAAATTGACCTAGTCTTCACTGCCTGAGTGTTAAATGACCTTTGAATCCCATTGGTTATTTTACTTCACTGCAGATAAAAATATGAGAGTTACGGTGACTAATTTTTTTTTTCAATTATCCCCTAAAAAAAAGTAATAATAAAAAATAAATAAATAAAACAAAATTAAAAAATAAAATAAAATAAAATCTAATGGTGTCCACTGGCACATCACCTGTATTCACTCTCACCTAGGTTTTAAGGAAATTTTACTTTTTAAAATCATAGGTCTCCCATAATTTTAAATGTGTTTTCTACTTTCAATATGAATGAAATTTTAATTTACAAAAACATATTTTGAATTAAGATCATTATACAGGTTACCTGGAATTCTTTACAACATCGAGGAGTGCTAAAATTTTAATCTCAAAATTAATGTATGAGCTTAGTGCTGTAGGATTGTACCCCTCCATGGGCAGGCTTTTATTGAGGAATATATCTTTCATTGAGCTCGCCCAGTCCATAAGCATTCAGAATAAGGTGGTTACTAGTAGATAACCTCTTCCCTATCATCCTTGAGGTTTTTGGAAGTTAAAACAAAAACTATAGAGTGGGATACCATTTGCTGTTGCCTCAAAATACTCTTAAAAGCCTGGATCCGTTTAGCAATTCTCAGGTGTTTCCTGTAAATAAAGTTTGAAGAAGAAACACCATGTACATTTAGAATTAAAATAACAATTTTTTTAGTAATATAGTTATTCAACTTTTTTAAAATGTTTCTTTCTGTCTATATTTTTTTATCTGTATAGGTAAAGATCATAGGTATCTCATTGTTGAATGCAACAAGAAATGATGGTTATTAAATCTTTTAGAAAATCAACCATATTACTCAGTTTCTCTAATTTCTACATTCCATAATTTAATTTTGGCAACTGTATAATATACTTCATATCCTCTTTAAAAAATAATCATTTCAATTAAAATTTCATTCATGTTGAAAGTAGAAGACACATTTAAAATTATGGGAGACCTATGATTTTAAAAAGTAAAGATTTCCTAAAAACCTAGGTCCTTTCTTTTTCTGGCCCTTATATCTTACTTTTAATAGGGTATTTGTTTTCCTGACTTCGTTTTTTGTTTCAGGGCCGATTTTATGCCCCATCTACCATATTCATAGATGAGATAGACTCTCTTTGCTCAAGGAGAGGATCTGAATCAGAGCATGAAGCATCAAGACGTGTCAAATCTGAACTCTTAGTTCAAATGGATGGCATAAGCTCAAGCACAGATGATCAGGGAAAAGTAGTCATGGTTCTTGCTGCAACAAACTTCCCCTGGGACATAGATGAGGCCCTGCGGAGGCGCTTAGAAAAGAGGATATATATTCCACTTCCAAACAGTAAGCTTTTATTCTATTTAGCTCAATTTTATTTTGTATTATTCCAAGCTAGGAGTGGGGATTAACATCTACCATATACTTTAATTTTACAGCCTAGAAGCTGCTATTAGTTGTTTTCTAATAAGATTTGGCATGTCACATTAAATATATAAGGAATGGGTAATAGTGGGGGTGAATATCTGAAATGTGAAGAGTGAGTGAAACAATATTTATAATTTTTCATATAGCATGCATGATATTTAGTTTAGGGTAAAAAATAACTCAACACAGATTTGTTTATTGATAAATGACATATTTTAGGTGTTAAATACTGGAGTTGGTCAAATAGAAGTGGGTAGGCCTGGCCATAAATTTTTAGCTTTGTAGCTTAGGAGCCGTAATTCTTTGATATTTTTAAAGTATAATTTGAAAGACTATGTTTGTTACAGAGCAAAAGTGGACAAACAGGAGTGATGGGGGTTATCAGAAGTATCAAATGCAAAATTAACACTATTTGTCAGTTTAGTAGGCATAAATATTGATTTGAGTTATGAAACTCTACCAAGATTAGTTAAGTGATAAAAAAAGATTCAAGGAGTTTCACAGCAAATTTTACAATTAACAAGCACCAAGAGTGGGGGTTTACCTGTAACAAAAATTAAAGTTTAAAGTTAAAGTTAAAAGAAGGAATGAAGGCCCTTCCCAATCCTATTATGATAAAAATGAGGATAGTTAAAAAAAGAAGGATTTATGCTAAATAATTTATTTATTAACATGAATTAATAAGTCCAATTAACTCTACGTTGAATGTCCTCTTAATTGATTTAGCTGCTTGAGATCACGTCGAAAAAGTTAGTTCTCACAGGGGATTAAAAGTCTTATGTTGAATCAAATTAAAGTCTTAATACAAAAAGGTAATGAGTAAGATTTTATAGATTTAGAGAAGTTAGAGTAAGATATAGGAATTTACACTTACAAAAGTTTATGGGAGAGGTGATCTTGGAAGTAGCTGCTGTGTGTCGAAGAATACTACTGACTTGCCTCGGCGGGCTACTGCCATATATCCGCCCTCGTCAAGGGACCTCTCTTGGAGGGTGAGCCCAATTGCTGGGAACAGCGTTTGCTTTTTCAGCCTACCAGGGTAAGGTCTTTTTGTCTCTGTAAGGAGAGCAGGCAATGGCTTTGAATGGCCAACCATGCCTATAATTCTAAATAAGGGCAACCACCACCAGCTGATACCAACTATCCGGTTCTCAGCTATTTGTCCTTGAAGGGATGTCCTGCAGTCTCCAACCAATTCATAAAGTCTAAATAATGGCAACCACTCTGACACCAACCATCCAGTTCTCAGGCTTTGTGTGCATGGTAAGGGATGGCTGACTCTTTTTCAGAGGAACAAATATCTTATTTTCGTGAGTTCTAAATGGTAGCAGCTATTCCAAGAGTAACCAGGTTGTTCAATAAGTTTTGCTTATTCAATATGAAAAAACACAATTTTATGGTTTGAAATACCCTTTATTATTCAGTATTGTCCCCCCAAACATCAATACCCTTGTTCCAATGAGATTCCAATTTATGAATTCCCTGAAGTGAGATTCTGGAAGGGCTGTTAAATACGCTTTCACAGCTGTTATGTCTTCATCATTTGATAAAAAGCGCTTTCAAGCATAAATTGTTTTAGATCTGGAAACTAATGGAAATCACTAGGGGCCAAATCTCGTGAATACCGTGGATGCTCCAACAATTCAAACTTTATTCATGGATTTAAGGCATTGTCAAAATGCACTTGGGACATGATGCATTGTCCTGATAAAAAAAGAAGTTTTTTTTCCTTTCTGCAAACCGGGTTTTTTTTTTCATGTATTTTTTCCTTCAGATGGTCTTAAAGGTTATAATAATATTCGGAATTTATTTTTTTACCAGTTAGCAACTAATCCATAAACAAAATTCCTTTTGCATTATTCCATTATTAGCAAATTCGGCACCCATTGCGCATATAGCTTTCTGAATTTCAGCCAAAATATTCCTTACACTGAGACAATAAAATGCCTAAGGCTTCTAATAAATATCTTTATGATTTTCCTAAACAAAATCATGTATTTTTCCACCATTTCTGGTATTGTTGCTGTTTTCGGACATCCTAGACATTGATCGTCTTCAAGGTTTGTACGACCACATTTAAATTCAGCAACCCATCTTTCTACTGTACTAATTAAATGTTAAGAGTATACACTTTCAACATTTGTTCATAAATTTCCTTTGCTTTTAAACCTTCCAAAAATAAAAATTCAATCACTGCATGATACTTGATTTTTTCAATTGTTAGAAAAATAACGTGACACGTCGGAACTAAATGGCTTGTAAACAAAGAATGAATTGCAAAAATCTCTTATCGAACTGCAAAAATTATTGAACAACATAGTAAAATAATTTAATGATGTTCAAGTAGGCTTTCACGGTCTCCAGAAATGTTCAAACATTTTTCTTCTGGGCCTGACCATGTAGAAAAGTACAATTTAATAACTTTAATCATCAATTTAACACCCTTGGGGTTAATTAATATATGAAAATAAGCTTTTCATTAGAATGGTTAGAAATTTGTTAAACAGCCTAATGCAAACAAATTTTATTTTCGGATTTCTTTGGTCTAAAAATGCAAAAGTTCAATTTTGAGGGGGGTTTATTTTGTTGCATTCTATTCAATAGGATTAGAATACAAATGGAATTGTTTTCATTATAGCTAACTTGAACTGAATTTCATGCCTTCTTCAATGCTGTGTAATAAAAAAGCAATGAAACAACATTATAGGAAACATAAACAAAAAATAATAAAGTAAAAGATAAATGCTTCTTAAATTAAAAGATAAATACTGTTTTGTGCCAAATAATTTGGCTATAATTAAACCTTTTTTGGCTATATAAATATTATTTTATTCAATATTTATTAGCCAAACTTGGATTGATTTGATAATAATTAATGAAGTTTATATTGAGTACTTTTTTTTTACTTAATTTTATCTTGTTTTTTGTTTAGATGCTGGTCGAGAAGCATTACTGCGAATAAACCTCCGTGAAGTTAAGGTTGAAGAAGGTGTTAATATGGAAGAAATTGCTGGAAGACTGAAAGGCTATTCAGGAGCTGATATAACTAATGTGTGTCGAGATGCATCTATGATGTCAATGAGGAGGAAGATAGCTGGATTGCGACCAGATCAGATCAAGCAATTAGCTAAAGAGGATCTGGATCTTCCTGTTTCTAAACAAGATTTTCTTGATGCCATTGCCAAATGTAACAAATCAGTATCAAAAGAAGATTTAGAGAAGTATGATAAATGGATGGCTGAATTCGGATCATCGTGATGATAGATTAGTTTTTAAAAAATCAGTTCCTTATAGGTAACTATCATAAAACAATTATAATTTAGTGGAAACCAATTTACCATGTGAAATACTATTATTGTATATTTTTAAGTTCCTATGATTTTCTTTTAAAGTGAAATAAATTCTCTTTAATCTAAATATTTCTCTCTGACAAATGATAATATTTTAACTGTAGAAGTCTACTTTAAATTCTTATTAAATAAAGCAGAACACACTTTTTTACATTGCTAATATGTTATTTGCTAAGGTAAAATTGCATAGCCAGTACTTGAATTCTGCTTTAAGTTTTAATAAAATTCTTCTATATATACTACAGTTATATTTTATTTTTATGTGAATTTTAAACAGTAATTATGGTTGGTTCATGTTCCAGAAAGCTGATTTGTGAGTTGATATTGCCCAGCAGTTGCAGAAGCAACAACATTGGAATTGTATGACACTTGAAGAACTGCTACTACAGTATCAGGATCTTGAACTGTGCTCTTTTGGACTTGTGCTCCATGTATATGTAGAACTGTGTTAAGTTTTATTAACCTAAATAGAGTCCATTCTGTCTTCCTCATTTATTGTGTAACATTGAATGATGACTGTGGGATGGACAGGCCGATATTGAACAACGTCTTAATTTTAGTTAAAATGAAAATTATGTAAGTTGCTTTGTATATATGGCAATTTGACATTTTTTACTCAATCCTGTTAAAAAATTAGTATAGATATTTACTTGGGTGTTAATGATCAAAAGTAATGGAACTGAATACATTATGAATTTTGTAAATTTTTACTTATTATTTATATAAATTTTCTGTAGAACTTATGAATTATTTAAAATCAGTGTTTATTACAATATTACTCTTGCCAAGTTTCTAACTTAAATTTATTATTTCAGCTTAGTTTACTGTGTTTATTATATAAATCCTTATAGCTTAAATCTAACTTCTCAACTAAAAATTGTGAAGTTAGATTTAAGCTTGGAAAGATAAACTTACAACTGAGGTTATTTAATGTGTGTTTGTATTTGTGTAATTCTTTTATCTTTGCTACGGCAGTTTCCTTGCCATATTATTTTATTTATTATTTGGTGATCTAGAGGTTGACTATTAAAAATCCAGGATCTTTGCTAAACTGTGCACTCCTAAGAGATCAAAGTCTCTACCATCTGTTCAATATACATTTTAGTGTCTAATAATTATATTCCACCCTAATAATTAAAGGTGAAAAATTGCATTAGAAAATGGTGAAAAAAATATTTAATTACTGTTATTGTAATTTAGAAATGCTCTTAAAACAAGAAAAAAAGGGGGGGGGGATAAAAAAGTTATTTAATCATTACTGTGAAAGTGTCGACCTCAAGTTGTAAGTTATTGATGCCAAAAAGGGACAACAGCTCATCCTTACCTCAAATTATTGATTTTTTATTATAATATTATTTGCATAGTAAATTAATAAATTGTTGACAATAAACATTAACATTTAATTCTCTTATAAGAATCAAAGCCTTTAATTTATTTTGTTATAATCAGTCTGTATAATAGGAAACTAAATATTGTTTTATAGTGAATTTACACATTTTATATAATAATTAATAATCAATTTTTATTCTCCATCACTTACCACAATAAAAATAGTTATTATGGAATATTTTGTTTATTATTTCTGAAATGTAGAGGTAAAACAATTCTATAATTCAATAATTCCTTTTTAACAGAAAGATCCATAGAGAACATTAATTTAATTGGAAGTATGTATAAAAATAAGTAAATGAAACAAATTTGACAAAAGCATTAAAACTTAGTTGTTTTCATGCTTAGTTTTGTATGATAAATTTATTTCCTACTGGTTTATTTATCCATGAATATAAACTTATGCAGATTCACTTCTTGAGTTTAAGATTAAAACAAGTATAGGCAAAAAAAAAATTGTTGGGAAACCAAAATTTTTTATTAACATTATTAATTAAATAAGAATCAAGGGTCATATTTCTGAAGTAAACAGTGAGTTTACCATTCTATCCTGGATATAGCAGTTGCTCACGAAATCATTGGTACAAGTAATTAGGCTTCAATTAATTTATTTATTGAATCAGTAATGATCCGTGAGTTCAATGAAATTTAATTTAACAGGTACGTGTATTCCATTAAATTGCATTAGAAATATTTTGGACTAATTAAATTGATATTTGCGTTTATTTAAAATTTAAAGCATATTAAACTAATGAAACTACCCATAGCTTTTTATTTTCCTTCTTTTCTGTTTATCCAAAGTGTTTCCAACTTTAGGCTTTTTTATGCACATGGTCCTCCAATAGGGACCTTATAAGGCCAACTCTCATTTATATCCAGCATGAATCAATCCCACCTTATTGCTGAGTTTAGAATCATTATAATACAATTTTTAAAATGAGAAAGTATTATCACTTATTGAAAAGCCTGAAGGTTTATTTGGTTTAAATGTGTAGAGTTCTACAGTATAAACATGTTAAAACACTATCATCTAGAATTTTTATGATCTACATTACTGTAAAATTGTATAATTCTTTAGTTTAAGTGTCAAGAAAAAATAAATAAATTACTTAGCAAGGCAGTTTTACTTAGGTGGCTTTAGAGATCAAGAGGACCAGGAGCTGAATAAATCACTCAACCAATAACCTGTCATTCAGAATTTAAAAGCACTATAGAAAATAGCAATAGCTAGTTAGTAAGTTTTTTTAAATTATTATGAAGCCTATTTTTTCAATTAAAGCTCCATCTTAATATGTATGTCAATTCTTTGCAGTTTAAATTAAAATGAGTTAGCAGTTATACTTAAAAATAAGCAAAAATTATCCATTAAATAAAAGTTATTAGTTCAAATTTAGTATTTTTCATGCATGTTAAAAACAATTCAGAGTAAATAAATAAAAATTGGCAAATTTTAAAGAAATTCAAAAACTTTTATCATAAATATTTTGAAACTATAATAAACCTACTCTTTACTTCTTTTGAAAATATAGAACAATAAATGTTATAGTTTTGCATGTTTTTTTTTTTTTTATTGCTTCAATCGGATGTATATCTTCTTTTCAAATTTTCTTTATTTGTTAGTAATGATTTTGTTATAAGTTGAATCTCCCCTCTAATTATTGAGAGGCTCCAAGAAAAGATATTCTGATTGTGTCCACGAGGTTTGGATTAAGTTTCTTAACTGAAGTTATGAAAATGTGGAATTTGAGGCTTTTTTCTGTTGAGGCCTAAGTCATTAGTTGCTCTGAAACCAAATTCTGAAGAACCAGTTTATTTAGATAACTAACATTACTTTGTATGTATTGCCTTATGACTAAATTGTTGAGCAACATTCTCATTATATGTTACAGTTCTTGATATATCAGGCTTGCCTGCTTGTTTATAAATTATAAGCCAAGAGTATGTTTCTGTCTTCCTGTGGTTTATTAAAACAGATATTGTCATTACAAAAAGTATATTTTAATGGTTTTTTATTCAGTCATATGTTCCTATTATTTTATTAAGTTTTCTTCTTTATTTTGCTTCATTTTAATAATACAATGGTTGTTTATTAAATGTAACAGATTTCCAATGTTTTCTTAAAAGTTTGTTTTTATATAAATTATCTATCACTTTGAAATATCAGAAAGTCTGCTATATTTTTCTGGGCATTTATAATTGATTATTCCTAGAAGATTCTTAAGTTCTTAGAAAAAGTAAGCATTTGTTTGTGGATTCTTTTATGGGAGACAATAATCATATCATAAATGTTTTTATAATATATGCAAAAAATTATTTTTGTCTATAAAATATTTTATATTTTAACAAAAGGTTACTCTCAATAAATCTTGTAATTCTCCTTATGTTATGCAATATTTGTATTATTTATCATAGTTTGTATATTTTATGTACTTAATTAGTCTTAAACTAAAATCATCAAATGTTTGGTAATAATGTGATACATTGTCAACTTTAGTTAGATAGATCTCATAAATTGAAAAAAAAAAAAAAAAAAAAAAAAAAAAGAAAAAAAAAAAAAAACAAAAAAAAAAAAAAAAAAAAAAAAAAGACACCAAATTATGGGTGATAAAATGGATTTTACATCATGACCATGTGTTACATTTCTAAATCAATTTATCAACATTGTTTGAAGTAGAGTTCTCTTAACTTATTAAATAGATTATTGTCTTTGTTTTATTTACTATTGAATTTATTCCTTTCCTTTCCAGGTTCCTCTTCTGGTAAAGCAAAATTACTTTATATATGGACCGTTTATTTTGAAAGTGGTGTAAGTCCATTTTTGAAAAATGAGATAGCACATAATTCATACTTAATTTAATGTAAATTTTTTATGTATAACTAATCCATGTTTAATTTTTTTTTAATTCCCATGTTTTGTACAACTCGTACAAAAATCGGTCGGTAAATGAAATTGCATAATCATCGATTATGAAAGTGGTGTAAGTGAAATTGACAGAGGTAGGTGTGGACTAGCAAAAGATTGCCGATCAGTAATCTGTTATTTTACATTTGTTGTATATTAAGTGTGATATTATGTGTGAAGAGTTCCTAATTTAGGTTACTTATTCTACTTTATTTTTTTAAATGGATAACTTCATGTCAACATCAGATAGTGATATAGGTAAGAACAAATGGTAAATCAATACTGTTTTATAACAATTGAAATTATTTATTTATTTTTATTATAAATATATTCACACAGACATAAAGCCCATGAATATAAACAGAAGAATAATCAGATTCAGAAGATGAAAATAATTCCGCTAGGAACAACAAATTAACGAATCACAAAAAGAGAAGAAGAATAATAGAGGTAGAATAGAGAACTTACATTATGCAGAGCAAAATAAAAAAAAATATTTACAACAAATAAATAAAATTAAGCGAAATAATGGACACAAGTACTATCAAAAAGATGAAAATTCATTCCAGCAAAACAATTTGAATCCAAAAATTGTAATTGCTCGAAAAATTGTGTAGAACATATTAATGAAGCACAACATATAGAAATTTTTGGTATGTTCTGGAATATAGGTGATTTTAATATGCAAAATGTATGTTTATATGGTATTGCTCAATAAGAATCTATTAATATAAGACGGCCTAGAAATTCGGGCAATAAAAGAGCAAACCATCTTCTGTTGGCGAGCGCTTTCGGACATTGTCCATCTTCTTGGCCGAATACACGTGTTCACTGTCACTGTCTGTATTCAACTCCTGAGTTTTAGAATTTACATTTTAAATGAAGGTTTTCACAATTTTCAAGATAATAAAGTTAATATGTATGTGTGGAACGAAACCATTGCTTCTGTTTGAGATTGCCAAGGTAAGAAACTGTTGTTGATTTGGTATATAACCTGCAAGATTTCTTCCACCCATGAAAATAAAATTGCTATACCTATTTAGGCTTGGTATGTTCTCCCCATGATTGAGTTATCAGGAGTAATTGTTTATAAATCTACATATTTTTGAATATGGCTATTTTTCATGCTTTTAGTGGACAATTTATTAATTTCATTGTGATCTGTATGTTAGTGACGAGTTTTCTCATATACCCTATAAGTGTCCCCTGACAAGCTCCGAACCAATTTTATGCTCAAATATTTTATGATACCGCATAGGAACAAAACTATTCATTTTACAAGATATCATATTTGTTTTTTATTTATTAATGAAAATAAGTTGTAATAAACATTATAAGCTTACTTTTTATAGCTGTTATTATTTTGCTGATTATAAGCATTCTGAAACAAACATTAACAGTTGCATGAGCCGTTTAGACAATTATTTATATTTGTATTTCAGCTTTCCATTTCATGTAATCCTCTGTGCTTAAAGAATAAACAAATCTTGGGTCACTTTTATTGCTCTAAACTAAATATCATGTCCACTAGAGCGAAAACACATTTTTTACTCCCTCTTCATACTTCATAGAGTTATCCCTACTTCTATTCATCCAATTTCACCCAATAATAAATCAAATTTCATTAAGAAAAATAACTAATTGCCTCTTCTAGGCCATCAAAAAACAAAGATGGATCTTAATAAGTCTTTTATTCATAAGTTTTAAATTATATTTTACTCCTATTTTGTTATAAGTATTTTTTCATAAAGCTAATAATGAATGGAATTTTAAATTTTGTTCTCTCTATAAATTTTCCCATTAAAAAACCCATCCAATGTTTATAAAAAGAAGCTCAAATAGCGAATTTCAGTGTTTTAAAATTTGCAGATGCTAGAGCACGTACAATTACATATGCTTCTGAAAATTGCTCATTAACTCACCAATTACTTTTTAATGGGTTGAATAGCTAATTCCATACTATTTTGTGCAAAAAAATAAAGGAAATTATCTCCACAATATATTTCCCTACGATTGATCCTTGACACACTCATTGGGTCATAATTAATTTACCAAATTCTATATAAGACTATCAAGCAAAGCATAAAACAAAAAAAAATGTCTATCAGCAGAAGCTGGGTAATCTAAGCATATATCTCATGTACATTAAAGATTAATAAATTTATTTTTAAACTGGACAGATCTATGAGTGTAATGAATATGATCACTAGACTTTCCGGAAGGAAGAGTGGGAGGGAAGCGCTCAACCATCGTAGTTACATTTGTAAATTTCATCCTTAACGAGCATTCCTCATAAAATTTTAATAGAAAAAAAACTTTTGAAAATTACATTTTACATCTATTATGTTTTATAAACTTGTATTCCTTAAATAAAACAAAAATATTGTGATTATAAATTTTAGTTTCCCTTTAAACATTTATCTGATATAACCAATACAAATTTTTTCAATGGTTCCCAATGAAAAGCCTTGATTCTGAGTTTGGTTTCTTTATTTTAAAAATAAGAGAGCCCATCCAACACTCGAAATTACATTCGTAAATATCTTTCTTGATTTATTGTAATTTTTATTGATTTAAATTTTCTATACATTTTTTTGCAATGCTAATTTTAATAACAATTAAAAAAAATTGTTTTCCCTCTAAGACAGATTTAGCCATAACAAACTCATTCCACAGTTTGCTATGGTTGGATGACTTTGTTAATTGAACACTTATTGTATCATAATGGGTTAACCAACTTTATTCCATGTACTACCTTTTTATGCAAAAAAAAAAAAAAAAAAAAAGAAAAGAATACTATATCCACAATACATTTCCCAATGAAATATGATCTTTTCCTAACTTGTTCGTTGGAAAAATTTGAATAATTAGGAATGGAAATTTGCCTATACTGTAAATTTTTAATTTATGTTCTAGGAGCTGGTATTTGTTGTTTTCTTAATGAGATTTGGCATATCACTTTTAAATGTAAATTGAAAAGCGAAGTTGAGCGTTAATAAAGATCAAGTTGTCTTACACACAATGTAACTATTTTAAATTGGGCACCGCTGATGAGGCTGATGGCTATTGTGAAATGAATTCATAAAAATAGCAGGGTTATTTTTCACATTCTATTCTATTATTCATAAATAAAATCGTTATTATTATGAATTCATGAATGAACTAACCTTAGTTTAATCAGTATAGATGATACTGATATCAATAACAAATTCTTCAATCAATTGAGGAATTTAATAAAATAATAATTAGCGCAGCTAAAGAATCCATTCCTTAAACTAGAGCTGAACTTAAAAATAAATCTATACCATGGCAAAATAAATCTTGCCAGGAAGCTGGAAAAGATAGATTAAAATCTAAACATTTTTCAAAAAATACTCCTCCACTAAATAATGAGAAAAGTGTAGTACTGTCAGTAAACATGTGAGGTATATAATGAATAAAACATTCTAAAAATAATTCTTGACATGCTGAGTATTTTTCATTTCAACTAATCTACTCAAAATAATTTTAAAAACTTTAAATAAATTAATATTTCAGAATTAATTCCTCTTATGATGAGCAATAACCCCATAAATTCTATGAACCTACCATTTTCAAAAAAAATACTTTATAATATCTTTAATGTCTCGAAAATGCTGTAATTCAAGTACTGATGGCCTTTTATGGACAATTAGTATGGTCAAATTTTTACTACGGCTATTTCCCTTCAGTTTGAAATCAAGATCTCATTATAGAAATTTCAAAAAATAAGCCACTTTATGATGTCATCAGCTATTTCACTATACTCTTTCTCTTACTTAGTTTTTCTCTGACTGGTGATCTTTGTAAGCTTCCCAAAGAACGAATCAGATAGAGTTAAATGTTCTATAGAGAGGAAAGATCTATTATCAGCAATGCAGAGTGGATTCTGGAGTCTTACATATTTTACTCTTTCCATAGCGGAGGAAAGTTCTTAGCTGTTTTATTGACATATAGTCTGCTTTTGACAAAACGAGAAGGAGGCATTCGTGATACATTAAAAGAAAAAATGTTTATTGGAATATTTTGAATTTTATAAATAATTTGATAGATAAAATAAGTTTAAGAGGTAAAGTAGAAAATGCTTTTTAAAATGAAATGCAAATAGATAATATCATTCATCATGAGGGTTATTTAAGTTCAAGTACGGACTTGTTATGTTAAAGGCCGTATTAATTCACCTAATTGGCTATTTTTAATTAATCATCCCATAAAAAACCAATATATTATAAATATTCTCATAGCGACAGGTGCTTTTCACTAGAGTGCTACAGAAGTTATATTAGAAGCAAACGTCAGGAGGAAACTTGTCTAACCCGCATAAGAGTAGGCCATTATTAGGATGACTCTAATCCTTAATTATGGTTACTTGATGTCTCGTGAACCACCAGCCATATGTAGTACTTGTGGAGTTCGGGTCAATATAAAGCATGCTTTGAAAGTATGCTGGGCTCACATCCGAAAGGGAAAGTTCCGAACATATCTCGCCATTTGCGCCATAATTGCTAAGGATTTTTAAAAGAATCAACTTTTTTAATTTAATGTGAAAGTGACTCTTATAAGAATACGAATGAATTTTTATGATAACTAGCTAAATTAAACATCACATTAAAGATCATAGCTTCTGTTTCCCTGGACTGTGTGAGGGCCGAGCATGTGTATGTTTGGCCAGTGGGGGTTTCTTGTCAATTTATTTATCTTATATTACACTGGCTCCGAGGCACAGGACGGCTGACATACACTTGCAGACCCCCCTTCAGGAGCAAGATTTCAAATTATAATTTTCATATTTCTATCACAAATGTTAAATTGCTAGTTGGCAGGTGCCCCTCCTTCTGTCTATGATTTCTATTTCCCGCTGGCCTCACGTCACTGTGCTGCTCTGCTCTTCAGTCCCTCTTCCTTCTTACGATGCACTTTTTTATTCTTTATAAAACAGGAGCAATGACCATAATGGTCGAATAGCCTTGAAAAAAAATAATAAAAAGGATGCTTGAGCGCTTTTGTCGTTTGGTCTCCTTCGGAAGGATTACATAAACAATTGAAGTCGCTTAGGCAAAAATATTATTATTACAGTTAAATTTTGTTTATTATTATTATTATATTATTAAGCTATGAAAAATAATAAAATTGTATGAATAAATTATTTAAAAAAAATTGAATTATGAATATTAGTGTGTTTTTTACAAATCCAATAAATAAGTTTTTAAAAAAAGTACATTTAAAATATTAAAAACTAAATATTTTTCTTCTTCCCCCCCCCTCAATCATTTGTATTGCTATTTATAATAATAAGTGTGTTGGTTAACCTGCTATTGACAGATGTGACATCTGTTTAGAGTTGTCATAACAGTTCAGTTACCTTTCTTACCCAGTTTGAATACTTTGTTTATTTTTGTGGTTAGTCTTTTTAAGCTTTCCAAATGGTAGTCAAAGTGCCTTTATCTCCTAAAAAGTCAGCCAAGTACATTTCTGAACGTGCTAAGCATGTTACTATTCACTCTGAAGGAATTAACAAACTTGCCAAAGATGTAAATATGAGTATTTCTATTTCTATAGCTTTATTAATTTGTGACCCACTTTAATTTGATATTTTTGGATTTAGAAAATCTAAATGTCTTATTTTTATCTTGGTTAAAGTTTTAAACTTATGATTTTCCTACATATTTGCTGAAAATATTAAAGATTTTATTTACATTTTAGATCCTTCGGCAACTCCGAGAAGAAAATATAAGAATTTCGAGTCCTGCTGAGCTCGAAACATTTCCTCCTGATTTATCGGAAAAAGATGCTATTAATCTAGTTTTTGTTATTGACACATTAAATTTCTGCTTTTGGACCCTGAAACCTCCAGGTTCAGACAACCCAAATTCACCTAAATGGGAAGTGACATTTCGTAATCAAACTTATACTGGCTATTTTGCTTTGTGTGCAGCTATTGGTAGAGCCCTTGATGTAAGATGTATTATAAATAATCAAATAATTATTAAATTCATGTTAGTTTCGTTTTAAGATCCAATGTATTTTCTTACAGAATGGTAAATGCATGCATAATCCTGAAGTGTATTCCAAAATCACTTTAAAAGAGCTTAAGGATATTTTACGGGGAAACAATTCTATTGACATTCCTCTTCTAAATGAAAGATTAAGTTGTCTTCATGAAGTTGGAAAAATTTTAATTGACAAATTTGATGGTGTGTAGAAAATTAAATACTTTTTTTGTGTGTGTGCAAAGTTAAAAATATGTTAATAATTATAAATAACATTTCAGGGTACTTTATTAACTGTATAAAGAAGTGCAATAAAAATGCCCAGAGTCTCTTAAATTTGATAACGTCTGAATTCCCTTGTTTTAATGATATTGCCTCGTACAAAGGGGAATCAGGTTTGTAATTGATATAGCAATATGTTTCTATGATTATATAGCACAGTGCTTTGATTCTAAATAATCAAAAATTATTATTCTTTTTCAGTTTCATTTCACAAGAGAGCACAAATTTTAGTAGCTGATGTGTGGTCATTATATTATGGCGAAGGCATTAGTGAATTTGAAGACATAGACACAATCACTATGTTTGCAGATTACAGGTAACTTACTATAATTTTTCTATGGTAGGAATTTCATTTAATTTCTGTGTGTAAAGGCTTAATAGAAATTTTTTGGAGGTATAGTTGTGCTGATAATAATAGTAGTTCTTTTCATATTAATTTTTGGTATGATTAGCTTAATATTTGATCTATGCTTTCAGAAGCTCTAAAATTTAATTAAATTCCCGTTCATGAATATGTTGAGATTCACTAAAACCATTTGTTGACTATGTTATAATGTTTACACAAATATGACATTTATGTATACAAAATTAATTTTAATAAATTCAAATATTGTTTTAAAGAGTATATGTTGTTTCAAGAGTAAGCTATGCACTTTTGATTTTCAATATAAAGTTAACCGAACCATTTCTCATTTATAGGAGTATAGAAAATATGATATTAAGAAAATTAAATTTTGTATAAAGTAAATCTGCCATTCTTTCCCTCCTACGATCTAATAGAACCCTCTATCCAAGTAATAAATGCCTTATACAGATAAGAAATCACTCTTGATATTAATCCAAACCACTACCGCTTTGGACCCTTTAGGATTTCCCCATTACCTTTTACTTGATGTTCATAAAACTAATTGCAGTGTAAATAAATTCTTAGGCTGTGTACTTCCTGGAAACATCAGAGTCTTGAAGATGTAAGACATGGGATCGTCTAGGTTGTGCTACAACCTTTTATTACTAAATTATTACTTTATTATTATTTAAATAGTTCTTACAAAAATATTACTTAGTTGAAGTACTGTTATAGAAAAACCTGCAGTAAGGAAAGCCTCAATCTGACAAGAATATCCAGCTGAGTTAGATATAATTTAAATAAAATATAGTTTACCACGATGATCATAAATCAGGAAGTATGTATTATCCAATAGAAGGATAAAAGGGATTTTTTAGTGAACTTCAGAGAATTATAGGAATTAACCAAAATAGAAGAGGTTTGACCATATAAAAACCTAAATTATTTTGTTGTATAATCATGTGGGATGAGCAAGTAGTTGCAGTATTAGACTTCGTACTGTCCTGTTACGAGCTATAAAACCCTCTAGTTGTACAAAAATTTAGGATTGTACATTTTTCTAACCTTACAGTAATAACTGAGGCATATTTCCACTTTGGAATATGTTCAGCAGATTTCCTTGCGGGTCGAATGTTAATAATGTAACCGTTGTAGTAATTTTTAATATATAAATATAAGTCAAAGTGCCTTTATCTCCTA
>KZ815670.1:2206101-2219490 GCA_000696205.2 Oncopeltus fasciatus | reverse complement strand
TTCGGAGAATTATAAGAGTGAATTTTCTCTTATTTTAAAATTAATGAAGTTTGTGCCTGAGGATTCATAAATGTATTTTTTTCTTTCTTTTTTTTTTTCAATGTCTGCTTAATTTAGATTTGTAATTGATTAAAGAGTTTTAATTAATGCTTAAAGAATGCTTAGTATAGCTAAGGGTTATACTTCACCCATATTTTTGAGTTATGTTTTCATTACAGTTCATCGATTGTAATAATAGAGGAGTGTTCCCATAGTTCATAATTGTCAATTAGAGAATGTTAACCTTTCAGTTATGAAGTTGTTTACCAATATCAAACCTGTTTAACCCTGTTTATTTTTGTTTGAAAATGATTAATAAAAAAAGAATTATTACTAGTTTTAGAAAACATTATACACCATTTTAAAATATAGAGTTAATATCAGACAACATGGTATTCATTATTTGTTTATATAATCTGTTATAGGGTACCTCAAGTCTTGGTGCTTTTTGAGACAATGTCTTACAGTGATGAACTTATGAATGTCTTACGAGAAGGTAATATCTATAATCATATTTTCGAAAACTAACTTTCGTTCATTATATACTTCATTGACATTTGCAGAAACAACTGATTATGGGAAAGAAAAAAAACTTTTGCTTTAAGTATCAGGCACCATGATACTAAATCATTTGTAAAAGTTTAATGCTTACTCAATATTTTCAAATCAGCTACCGAGATGTTTAATTTGTACTGTAAATATTTTAAATTTTTTCTAGTAAGTAGCTGAATTGTGATACTTGAAACATGCATTCTATAAAGCATAACATATTGATTTATTAGAACACTTCAATGATCTCTAGAGTGCAAGATCAAAGATAAAATATTATAATTTCTATTTTTCATCCAGAGCCAACTATTTTATTTCTAAATTTAAATTCTTCCAAAGTATTTGAAGAAAGGCTCTTTTTTATAATTTATTCCTGCTCATTTAAAGCCCACATTATAGCTTAAACGACAAGAATTAAGCATTGCTCATTGCATCAACCTTAAGAGCTAGCGATTATATAGGTAGATTCAGCAGCTGGAGGTGTTACTTATTATTTTATCAGGTAATTTTAAAAATTGTTTAATTGTTATCCATGGTTGACTTTTGTCACAATAACATTCTTAGAAAAAATTTAAGTAAAAAAATTATAACTATAATTTTATATGTCTCCAAGGTTAGCAGTGGTTAGGAGCAGGATCCTGCTTCCGTATTTCCTGAATCCTTATCTGAACACCCTGCTTCTACCAAATAGCATAATAAAAGAGTGTATTAGCCTGAGGGAGCATGTTTCGATCTCAAAGATTTGCCCAAGTGCGCATTAGTACATATGAGACCTGGAGAAGATTCCTAAGGTCTATAAATCTATAAAATAAAAAGTAATCCATAATTTCAATAACTATAAAATTACCCTTGATGAATTTTGCAATTCAATAAATTAATCAAATTTTAATTATATTTATGTTGAGGAATCACTGGTCATACTGATACCTTTGTTCAGTCGATTAAGGTAGTAACCCCTTCTAAGGTAGTAAACACAAAGCACTCAACTATGATTTAATCACTGGGATAATACTTTGTTATCTCCCCTCAAAAGGCAGTTGTTTTCCTGTATATTTGTATCTCTCAAATTACCCTCTTTCCACTATGGAAATTTTCCTGCGCCCCAAAACAGGCAAATCTGTTCATAATGAATCATCCTACCACCCAATCAGCCTCTTTCACTTACTATTCAAAATTAAAAAAAAAAAATTCTTGTTTTAGAGAAAATTATTTTAAAACCAATGATGTCTACCATAAATTTCCTAATTATCCTCTCAAACCATCAGTTTGGTTTTCGACCCCAGCATTCTACTGTCCAACAAGTGTTTTGTCTGGTTGATTTCATTTCTTCTTCAATTGAAGAAAAAAAAAAAAAGAATACAAAAAAAAAAGAATGATGTATTCTTAGACATTGCTCAAGCTTTTGATTCAGTATGGCGTAATGGTTTATTATGTAAGCTCAGGCGCATATTTCCAAGCACCATGTATATAAGCCTTAAATCATACCTATTCAACTGTTTCTTCAGGGTCTGGCAAATATCTGATTTCTCCGACCAACTCCCATTGAAATTGGATGTTCCACAGGGCAGTGTGCTTGGGCCCATCATTTAATCCTTTACACTGTGGATATCCCCACCCATCCTAATACACTCTTGGCTCTCTTTGCTGGTGACAAAGCGATCCACTCTTCCCACCCTGATTCCAAAACCGCTTCCAATATTTTACAAAACCATCTTGGTGTCGTTCATCATTAGTGCATCAAATAGTAAATTAAATTAAAATAAGTGAGTCCAAATGCTTACAGATGAATTTTCAGCTTAGAAAAGATTACCCTAATAATGTTTTATAAAATAACATCCCATCTCTTTATCTCTCTCTGATTCAGTCTGTTTCCTTGGGCTTCATTTTGACTCTAATCTGGACTGACAGTGCAGAACTCTGGGATGCCGCTAAGCCTTCCAACATGAATACAATCCTTTCAATCCAAAGTCCTAAGAATAATTGAGATTGCTCCTTATTATGTGTCCAAATCAATCCTCCAACACGATATTTATATCCTGTTTGTCCTCGACATCTCCTCCCGCTTTGCTCTCTTCCATAGCAAGCTCCCATTTCACCCTAATCCAAATGCTCAATCCATCATTGATTAATTTGTTAACTGAACATAATGAGTGGACCCTTTTACTTGAATGAGAGTCTGTTCATCAGTATTTACATATCTAGCTGACTGCCGAGGGGAGGACTCCTCGTTTATTGATATTCTGACCTGAAGATGTTAAGCTTAAACAATAAAGGTTGTATTAAAAGAATTATACTGGGAGACATCTTTTTCTTTTCCTTTTATCTTTCCTAAAACATTTGAATACTTTTGAGACCTTAAATGATATCATAGGGGAGATTTTCCTTATGAGAAATAGGTCATGAGTTATTGGAAATGTAGGCAAATTATAATTTGGCATAGACAAAGTATAATTTGATATTATGTCTAAGTCATCCCCAGTAACCAAATTCAAATGGTGAACAAATTTTGGTGTATAATATGAGTTTACATTTGACACTATTTGAAAGAAAGCCACTTTACTTGTAAATTTAGCTCTTAATTTTAATTTAAAAATTTACTGTAATTTATCATATCATGTAATTCTAAATTCTGATTTAGCCAATTGAAAATTAAAACTATTTTTTTTAGAGCATGAGATGACAAGTGGATCTGAAATGGAGGTAGAAATCAGAGGCTGTTCTATTGAGGTAGTTGAGCGGCTCAAAGAAGAGGTTGAAAAACTCATGGTAGAAGAAGGCGATGAAGGATTCGTCTGTAACTCTATCCTCATTGACAACTACCTCTGGTCTTATCGGCGGGCTCATGCCCTCACTATCTCCCATATACCTTTCCACCGAGTAGCCTCTATCTACTATTGAGAGTTAAATTTACTGTTTGTTTTTAATGCATTATTACACAATTTTAACACTCTAATTGAGAATCATGAATTTTAGAAGTTTTATCTCAAACTTAATTGAAACCAGCTCAGTAGGCAGTTAGCTGTTTTATAAATATTTTCTTAGAATATTTCTTTTCTATAGAAACAGTTCTATATTTTCTTATGAAACTATTTGGTTTTAAATTTTTTTAAAAATATTCAGTCAAAGCTTATTTGAAATTTATGGTTATTTTAAGTGCCTATCTTTCATTATTTTGTAAAATAATTAGAAATTTTCTTAATATAGTTACAAATTTATCTCATTAAAATAATAATATATCAGTAAAGTACAAAAATCAAGATATGTGTTGTAATGTGTTTAATTGAGTATGAATTAGAATCAAAAAAATTTACAGAGTATAAAATAATCTTTTTCATGGTGTGTTTTTCATTAATTTCTAGCCATTTTACCTAGTATTAAAGGTAGTTTTAATAAATCAGAAATTAATCTAATTGGAGTCAACTAATCTGCACTTCACTCTCACTTAGAAACTGAGTGGGGGCTCTCATCTCTTCTTCCCAAAGAGTGATTTAATACAAGTCCTTATAGTAGGTTATGAAATCAAATTTTATGTCATTTCTGGGCGACTCCTCTGCTAATTTAGCTGAAAATATCAAATTATGTTGTCAGGAGTACCTGACCAATTTGAGTTTATTCGGCTATCCTGCTTGAATGCCATTGTGTTCATTCAAAATGTACAGTCTTTTTTATTCAAAGCAAGAAAAATGATTCATGTGAAAGTATGAAGAATTGCCAAAATCTCATATTGATTTTCTATAATCATAATACTTCTATTAAATAGTGTTATAAAAAAAATTTTATTTGATATCTACCCTCTTATTCAATTTATGTGTTTGTATTAAAATAGTAAGATATATTTATATTTTGTTTAGAAAAAAAGTTCTTTGAATTCTCTGGATGGAAAAAGCCTTCTGAATGGACATTCCCGTGACTTTTTTGGCTTAGGAAAATATTATAAAATAATATTTACAGCTGAAATAAAAAAGACAGTATAGCATAAAATAAGACTTTATACTGTGTAGGTGTGCGTGTTAATATAATCTTCTTTTACATCCATTAACATTAAATAAAACACATTGTACATAAAGTTTACTAAAATACTCATGTCCCATTCAATCTTACTCCAGTTATATCTACATTATCCAAATATACTCTCATCTATCTCAACATTCATTTTGGGACTGCCTATCATCTCAGAGTTACACATACACACTTCTCTAATTAATGAATGCTACTAATTAACAATATATTCATTCACACCGACATTTTTTATAATTTTAACTTGTCCCTCTTCCTGAGAAACCATCATCAGTCCATGAATCCTGCTGTGTCTGCTCAGGGCAAACCAAGAACCACAGCACACCAATCTTATTATACACTTATACCTTCTATTAGCGGATTTCCAACAGAGAAGTCAAGCTATTCACATTGGTACGAAGACACAACTTATGAAAAATTTCAACCAATCTTTATTGATCCTACATTAGAGAAGCTACAAATATAGTCCATTAAAAATTATATNAACAACTTGAGCATTATAAATAAGGAATACTATTAGGAACTTCCTAAATAAATAAATAGAAAATATATTATCATAAATACTCCTTCCGGGATGTCGAAAAGTTGTTGTTCGCCGAGCTTTCGCACACCATAAGATGATTTTAGTTGGGGTTCGGTCAAGGTAGATAAAAAAAAAAAAACAACAAATATTTAAAAAAAGTGTATTTAAAAAAAACATTATCTGCCAACGTTTTGGCTTACATTGTAAGCCATCTTCAGGGCTGCCTATCAGGAAGACGAGAGAGGACGTCATGTCCTTAAGTTCACATTTCCATGACTGAGATGGTCTCTGGTATTTTTTTTGGATCTACCTTGACCAAACCCCAACTAAAATCATCTAATAATAATATCTACGGTCAAAAACTCTCCTTTTGAACATATGATGGTTTCTTCAGGAAAGGAGAATGAGAACTCTCATTCAACTCTCGGCCCTGAAGGATTGCTTCTTAACAACTTTTCGACATAGCTAATCCCCGAAGAAGTCTTCTTGAATATTTCTGGAGAACGTGGAAGTCTTCTTGAACATCATAATATTTTATTATTCTTTAATTATATTTTACGGAATAAACTTATGTGATTGACATGAAAGAAAGAAAAAAAGTTTCATTTTTTTATTAACACAGTTGTCAAAGCATTTTTATAAATTTCAGCATCATTTTAAGTAGATCTTTGTTAACATAAGGTTTTCTCCAAGCTCTCACAGATATGAGTCAAGATGGCTTACTAAGTAAATAGTAAGTATATACTATCACCTAAAGGTGAATTTTCTTGTTTGGTTGAAATGTTAGCACTTTCTCCCAGGTTATATCAATTTCCCACTTTTATTTAACAACCCTTTCTTTGCACCTTAATTTTATACTAAATTATTTTCATAAAACTATTCTATATATATTGTCCTCTTCTGCATTCCTATGTTTTTGTTGCAATCCATTCCTCTAAAGAGTTTAATGTTGTGTTTAAGAACACAGCTAAATTCATATTAGTTTAATTTAGAATAAAATAGTTTTCAAATAAAATAAATTGAATAAATTATAGTTACAATTACTAAATAAAATATCATAATGGCTTACATAAAAAGAGCAATAGTTTATTATAGGAAAAGTTATTCATAAAAATCCGTGTAATGTGGCTTAGCAGGTTTCTAAAAGTTACCAAAAAGTTTTCCTATTTGTATACTATATTTAAATGAGGGTTTCAAAATATGAATTTCTCAGGTCTTGAAAAACTTGTTTGAGACATGAAAATGAAGCATAAATAAATAAACTCGCTGTCATATGTATATAATATTAGTATCACCACTAAAAATTGTTTTTATTGATCAATGTTTCTGAGCAAGAATCAGAAAATTCTTTTGTATGGGCTAATAAGGAATTAAAGTGTTTCTTGGAAATATTTTTGAAAAAAATAGTTTTTAAATTACAGTGAGATAGTATATGTAACTGATGGTCACAAATACTTTCTCATTGTAATATAATAGATATGTCACCTACTTTTCAAGTATATTACATTTTAGGAGTTTCATGTTAAATTACATAATAAATCAACTTGAAAGGAGGCCTGAAATTCAGGCCGATACGTTGGCAAAAATGAAACCATATTGGTTTACTAATTTGTTTTTATTTATTAATATATCTCCTCCTCCTAAATCTACTTATTTTTAAAAATAAAAGGCTAAATTTCTTCAAGATCTCATTGGCATCTCTGAGAACTGTCAAAGGCTTGAACTTTTTTATTTATTTTTTGCTGGGGATATTTCTTAGCATTAGTCACCCATGATTTGTTCCAGTTCTGAGCTTGCAAATAATTTAGCGGTTTGTGTACTATCTACCTATATTGGTGGGACCTTGTTAGTTGCCTAGAAAGTGACTATTCACCAGTTTCACCCGTCAGATAGTGAGTCAGAGTCACTGTAAATTTATCTCTTTCCTTTAATAAAGAACAATTCAAATAATATTAATTATTAATTAATGTTATTATCATTAAATGGCCTCATAAATAAAAATTATAGTTCTTTCAGATATTGTTGGTTAATTATATATGACTTTGTCTGTAGCAATAAATACTTACTCCTGTCTTATTTTTAAAGTAATTTACTGACTATGTTAATAGTGGTTTCAGTCCATTTAGGCACAAAACAGTATTTGTAACATTTTTTATATATTATTAAAAAAGACATAGTGAATTATTTATATAGTAATATATGTAGAAACTAATATAGTATTAGATGTTTTTTTTGTTGGAGTTCAGTTAAGGTAGATCCAAAAAANTTGTATTTTTTAAAAATCTACATTGACCAAACCCCAACAAAAAACATCTAATAATAATATCTATGGTCAAAAAACTCCAATTGAATAATTAATTTTATTTTAATAAAAAGAGAATATGTGTCTGCCTTGTCACTGGTTAAATCAGGCTAATCAGAATCCCTTTTCATTCTTTCAGAAATAATGTGATTATCGCTACTTTTTTAAAAATGTTATTTAATCTAAAAACTGAATTTTGACCATAATACAAGGAATTCAAGTTCAGAGGAAACGTTAACCATGGAGATATAAGATTTAAAAGATAATTGGGGTTTGTTCCAAGTATTAATAAAATATTTTTTAAAGGTAATTTTTATTTAATATATATTTGAAAGAAATGGTATCTAATGTTTGGAAGGAACCCTAATTGCCTCTTAAATAAAATAGTTCAAAGCATTTTGTTCTTACCTTTTAGTGATTTCTGAAGGAATGTCACTCAATGGTTATTTAGGTTGATCGCATGGCAAATTTTTATGTTAATTTCTCCAATACTAACTACTTATAACTTGTGGTGCGTATGTTTTCTGTGTGTGTGGTGTTTGTAGGTATGCCTGTATGTAAAAGCTCTATGTATGAGAAATAGGCCACAGTTTTCAGTCAAATTCAGCATGCAACCTTTAAGTGCAAAACAAAAAGCTTTATCCATAATTAAGCAAAACAGGACCTATAGGAGTGAAAAATGACCTTATTATTATTATCAATTGTGAGTAAAAAATGTTTTCCTGCTACAGGCAGTGAAATATTTATTTTATAGCAATTAAAATGAACCCAGATTTGTTTATCGGTAAATTATATATTATACATTGCATGCAAAGTTAAAATAAAATGTATAACTACAATGCTAAAGATATTTACTTAAAAGTTACTGTGTGATAGACTTATATTTATAAATAACTTTTAAAGGATGCAGCAAAATTTATTTTTACCCAAATATTTTTTTTTTATGTTGAAACCACAATGTCCTCTCTGTGATTTATTTTGATTAAGTACCAATTTTTGAACTAGTCCAGTGAATTGTTTTGCTACTGGATTAGGATTAGTTGATCTGTTTATTGGGAATGGGGTTCTGTTTCTGTTTGTTTTTCACTTGGTTTAATTTAAACCTTAAATATTTCGTAAGTTTGATTAAACAGTAGCTGGATCAATGCGATTCACTAAATGAATCACTAAATTTTCTTTATTGCTTTTAATACTTTGTTTATTTTAATTTTAGGGTATTTTTATTTTTTGAATTTAAGTTATGCATAAATGAAGTACATAGTATGATTTTCTTTGCGAAGTGAAGAGGTGTATATTTCGGTTTGCTTGGTGAAAGGGGCTACATTTTCACATTAATAAACAAAAACCTTTCTTTTTTTTTTAATTGATTTATTAATAAACATTTACATTCATAATTTTGTTTCTGATATTAAGTTACAAGTTACACAAAAGAAATTTGAAACCTAATTAATTTAGGTTCATATATTATTGGAAAATGAAATGTTTTCTTTGAATCTTTTTTATCAAGTGGTATATTGAATACAAATGTAAAAAAATACTACTCATTAAATTTTTAAAAATCACTTCATATCTCAATAGGTCTAAAATTTTTCAACACCACTTAGAAGCTTGAATAGATCATAGATAAGTAATTGCATGCTCCAGAAGACACTATAGTTCATAAGTATCCTTCTCATACATGCATTACCAATTCCATTTATCTACTATTAAATTGCTCTGGTATCATTCTAATAATAATGATTAAAATAAAAAGTAGTTTCAAAGCAGTTAACAAATTTTATAAATTAATTTTGGGACCAGTACCATTAAAGTGGCTATATGCTCCTGCTCTATTTTAATGGTTAATCGTGACAGCTCATTAAATACTTAATCTTTAATACTTAATAATCTGTCAAATATTTTTTATTTCTCTGGTCTCCCTTCTGCTTTTATATTCTTATGATTTTTCTTTGTATCTCTATTTATTATCTAAAATTCATGATTCATTTAGAACTAAATTGAATTATGAGAAATATTATAATTTTCATTCATTGACTAATTATTGTGATTTGTAAGTAGTTGGTTAGAACTTGCAAACCTTGAAGTGTTAGAGTGTTTAGAGAAAAGTATTTAGATTATTTAATAATGCATTCTTAATGAATATATTTCACTCAATTTGTGATACAAAGTAAAGTACAATTTACCTCTAGGATAAAGGACCCTCTAAACATTTAACAAGTCTGTAAGTAGTTGTACGAAATTCATCAAGTAAATTTTCTGCTGAAAATGTTGAGTGTTAGATACTTTTAGTGATATTATTTTTTAAAAAATCTTTGCCTTTAACTCAATGAATATTTGATAACATATATCAATTATGGAATATAAAAGGAAAGTGATTTTCCTCTTGGGTTTAAACATTTGGGATACATTGCAAAAAATATTAATCAACATTAATTTAAAAAAAATAAGTCATGAATTAGAGCAATGGTTTTAGAAATGGATTATTGTATTCTCTAACAGCTTAAGGTGCCTTTTTCAAAGAAAAATTAGTGGTTACTTCTTATTTTGCCCTTTAAATTTTTTTTTTTTTTATTCATCTAAGTTACTGATGTAAATAAAATTGTCTTAAAGGCCTGAAGTAGTACTGAATTTGAAAGAAAGTTGTGAAGTATGTATTACAATTAACCTTGAACTCTTAAATTGTATGTAAGGAGACATACATTGCTACTTCAATCAATGCTCAAAGTGGTACAAATTGGCTTTCATCAATTTGTTTATTTAGAAAGTTAGCTCAATTAAAAAAGCTTTCAATTCAATTATTGGTTATTTCTGGAACTTACCCAGTTTAAGATAAATAGATTTTTTTAAAGGATGGAAATGACACCATTAACGAATCTCTTATTTATGCTTTATGGTCCTTTTGAATTGAACAGCTAATTATTAATTAACTATTAACAGGCCTTCACATTTAATCCAGACTTCACGCTTAATCCAGTTAGTAATTAGTGAGACATATGCTTGAATGAACACTTGATAACATTATTTAAATATCTGGCTAAACTCTTCAGTAAATAAAGTAAATAATAATATTTTAAATTACCTTTAATTTTATCTAGTTCTATTACAAGTATGATTAAACTTAAATGAGAAATGATGAGGATTTTATTTTTCTTACTTTTCAAATAAGATGAAATCAAATCTATGAGGTCTGGTCAAATTAGTCTTTTACTGGCTAATAATTTTGGACATACACTAATTATAGCACTAGTTACTTCAATATAAATGGCCCATTGCATTACATAAAAAAAGCACAGTATTGATCATGTATAACTGTTCTATACCCATCCTTTATTACGTATTTCAACCAATTTCAGATTTGAAATAAATATTTAAAAACTGGATGTCTTGAAGTGTAAATTTTTGCAAGACATGTTCCCATTAAGAAATTGATTCAATCTCATCATTATTATTTTTGTTTCTTTATAAAGAGCTTACATTTTCTTCTTTTAAAAATAATTTTTTGGTTTAAACCAAAAATTGTTTTGAAAGTTACACTTGAAGTATAAGTTTATTGGAATAAATATGAATTTATGAGTTAATCATATTTTTAAAAGTTACTTACTGTTTTATTTATACAATTTTATTTTAAAATACTTTTTGAATTAATTAGAGTCATTGTTTTTATGAGAATACTGCTTAAAATAAGCCATAAATTACTCTTGAATGAAGGCTACCTATATTTAAATTGGTTACTCAGTTTGTTTTTTAACTTCTAGGAATATCAGTACTTTTAAAGTCCTTTTAAAATCCAAGGATTATTTGGCAACATTATTTTTTACAGGGTGATGGTAATTCTATTAATTCTTTTGCACCAATTGGTATTAGTCTTAAGATATTCGTTGTCGCTGAATTTATTGTTCAAGTGTTGCACTGCCAAAACTTTAGTTTATTATTATTTTTAAGGAGGTTAATGGTCCTCCATTATTTGTCTTTTATAATTTTATTCATATAAAGACACATTATTTTTAAATTTAAGATGTATCATTGTAAAAATGTCAATTCTTCAAGGATTAAATTATAATTAGAAGCCTTCAAATTTAGTTGTACCCAACTAAAAGAAGGCTTCTAATTGTATGCATACTAAGGACTTTAATTTTTTATGAGCTTATGGATTCCTGCCAATATTTTGTTTTATAATAGTTTAATGCACTGCATCAATAAAACTTATTCTATGTATGAACTCATGTCATCTATAATGTTTTATATTATAATCAATCTATTGAAGAAATAAAACTTTTTTTAATGTATTGAGTTTAAGTAAAATATTAGTGAAGTTTAAAAAAATGAGTCAAATCAGTTTTTTTAAATTAAAAAAATTATGCATTTATAAAATAAAAACATAATAGTTTGTTCAGTCATCATATCTCTAGTAATGATCTACTAGAACTCTCACTACGGTGACTTTTAACTTGTTGGGCTATTGACATTTCAGTGATACACTTATTATATGGAAGGCATGTTTTTCACTTATTAAGTGTTTACTTATTTATTATTTATTTTATTATTTATTAAGGATATATTTTAAAATATACAACTCTCCTAAAAGCAATTAAGTGTTATGCTTTATTGTTTTTTATCAATTCATATATCTAAATTGCTGAGGGATTAATGAATTTATATTTGGAATATTCATATGCTCGTTGGTTTAGATGAATGTTAATTATTTTTTGTTGGCCCATATTAGTTAATTATATTTTGAGACTGCTTTAACTTAATGCCACTCTTCCAGCTAAAGATCTTGATGAGTTTAATGAATATCTGCAAGCCTAACAGCGGTTTTATTTTACACCCGGCAAGATTCCTTTTCCTTTATCCTTACAATATGATTTACTCTCTAGCAAGCAAAAAAAATACTTTTTACTAGAAAAATATTTATCATAATCCAAATTTTAGCTTAATATATCGATTCTGTGTTGTTCTTTTTCTTTCAAAACTGTAAGTCTTAGGAGCTCCCAAGATGATTAATAAAATAAATTAAAATTAATAAAATGAGGTTATATTGACAGAATTTCGTAATGATTCATCAATTAACTTGTGAATCTTTAGTTATATTTCCTAGTAGATTTTTCTATCATGGTTTACCTAATAGATACAAATTAGTTAACTGAACTAAATCTTCTAGTCAAACTTTATGAATAATTATTTGTGCCAATGACTCCTCTGATTAGTTTTCCATAAAATGTCTTACCTTCACTTTGTTATTATCATCGACTGGAGTTAAAAATTTTTTATAATCACAGAATTTGATCAATGAAGTCGTAACTAATTTTACTGACTACTAAGGGTTTTAAAAACAAAAATTAATTAAGTGTACAATATTATTTGCCTCGAGCTTAATTATGCTAGTGAAAATTTTTACAATCTTTCGTGTTATTGTTATGGTAAACAAATATAGCATAGTTTTATAGTTCATTAAGCATAGTTTAGTTAATTGAAGAAGTGACTATTTAAAAAATATTTGGTTTCATATTGTGGATTTAAGCTGCAGCCCCCCCCCCAAATATACACACACACACACATATATATATTTCAGATATCTTTTTCAAATAATATTGATGTTGTTATTATAAATCATCAAGAAAATATGGAAAATTTCTTCTTTTTTTTTTCTTTTTTATTATCTTAGGTGACTGAGCGAAGGAAGACATTTGAAAAGGGCATCCTGTGTTTAGGAAATGTGCTACCTGTGAAATATATTTATTCTCTCATTCCAAGCTGTAGAAATGTGAAGAGGGAGGTTATTCCTCGGGTTCCAGCGAACCACCTCGAGGCTGGAGTATTCCAGGAGCGCGAAGGAGATTAATCCTGAAGAGGTTCGGCTGGACATCCATCAGAGTGCCAGCTGTGACACCGAGCTGACGGACAGCGTCGCAATTATAGCAAACTTCCTTCCTGGCATTCCCACATGTCTACCTCTTTT
>KZ815670.1:2136361-2184974 GCA_000696205.2 Oncopeltus fasciatus | reverse complement strand
TCAGCCTTTTCCTTAGACAAGCCAAGATCTCTTATAAGGTCACTCAACTCTGCTTGACTAATTCTGTGCGGATCACTAGACCTATCGCTTACATCAAAATCAGGGTCATAAGATGTAGAAGGATGGGTTGCTTCTTGTAAACAGACTTCATCACTTTCCTCTAAAATTTCATAGTTTTGGGGTGGAAAAGGGACTGGCTAATTGTCTGAGTGTGGTACAGGCCGAAGAAGGGAGAAACAAGAGCTAATATATAATTTTTATGGTCATTTTCGGTTTTAACACGTGGAAATACATTAAAATCAGCTAATTTCAACCCCGAAACAAAAACTTTGTTGTTCAGTGTAACATACTTATATTTCTACTATAGGGCAATTGAGAAAACCAATAATTATAAAAATAAAATAAAAAAGGGTAGTCAAGAAGCTGGACATCGCATTTTGACGCCACAAACTTTTTTTTATCCGTCTGTCTTACTATTTTTCCATTCTTTCTTTTTTAATGATAAACCTAAGGCTCTAGGCTTATAAAAGTGTTCAGTAATTCTCTCTCAGAGCTTACACTACCTTTACTGTTTTGGTATATAAATATATAAAATTTTTATATATATACGAAGTTGGAAATATCAGTCACTGAAAAATATACTGATATTTCGACCGATCTGATATATTTATTTACTCCTCATAATCGACAATAACAGTAAACTTTAAGAATATATTTTTTTAAATGTATAAAAACAAATCATAAAAAAATCGTGTCACAGAAACGCCGTATAATGATCAAATCCACCAACGCCGTATTTAATAAAGGACATTCCAATATTTCTACTTCACTCCTTTTCTATTAGTGTTTCTCGGTAAAAATCGAAAAAGTGTATTTTTTTTGGTTTTAAATGCGACAAACAGAATTATTAAAAAAAACAAAAACAAAAAAACAACGAGAACTTGGTTTTTCCTCTTTTAAATCAAAATTCTGCTGAAACCCACTCCTTACTGTTCAATTTCACTCTGCAACTCCTAACACACTTCTTTTATTATTAAAGTAATCCCTGTAGAGTTTCATTAATCTATATTATTAAATATTACGTCTACTATATAGAAATTTTTTTTTTTTTTTATGCTCCCACTTAACATTGCTGGTAATCCTCACACCTATTTGTCTGATTTTGCTCTATAGCGAACTCACCCTTTTCATTTTAGAAAGCGATATTTATACGCCATAAAATTTCCATTTACATGCCATAAAATTAAATTGTTAAGTTTCATCAGTTTAAAGTAAATATTACACCCACAGCATCAAAAAAATTTTCTACACAGACACACAATACATTTCAGGTAATCCCTCTCTCCTATTCTTCTGATTTCATTTCATTATGTATTTAGTCTTTTCATTTATTTTCAATAGCGATGTGCCAAACTCCAATATGAAAAACAACTATTTTACGGCTTCTAGGCCGAGCAGTTAAAAATGTAAGGCTTCTTTACAGCTGTAAAGAAAATACTTGTGGTAAGAAGTTGTAGAACTGCCCATTATTCTAAAGGCTGTAGACGAGATGTTTAATTTTTTTAAAGTTTCTATACTTATAAAAAAATAAGTCGTGCGCAACTGAAATGTGGGACTGGTTACATACTACAAAATTACTGTGTCTAAATATTCCCAAAATACATTTAAAATATCAGCTGCACTCTTTACATTCACAACAGCTGTTGAAATTGTACTGCTATATTAGGAATATGCAAACTTCCCTCATGAGACTTAGTTATACTTCCTGATGGTTTAAATCGATTCGTTATTGGGGTAGGTAAGCACACGGCATCGTTCTACTTCCTGACAGCCATTACTTTGATTATTGCTCCTGTAAACTGACCATTCATCAGCTCAATTATAGATATTAATCGATTCCTGTAAATTTACCATGTGTTGACTCAATATCATAATTCTATGCACGTATATATATNATATTAGTATATAAGGAAATGACATAAAATGAATATGGAACTAAATATGTAAAGACAATATGTACAAAAAATGTATACCACCTGGTTACCATAAATAAAAATAGCTTATCATAAATGCATTGAATGTTTAGAAATCTCAAGCCGGCACTTGTGTGTGCATACATATTCTTAGGCATCTCGCAAGGTGCAGTAATCTTACCCATATCTAGCCCTCTCTATTCATAGCAGAGGTCTCGGTCGAGCAGAAAAATGGCGATTGCCCATTGCTTACTCCATCTCTATCAACCTAAAAGTTAAAAACGTTATTACGATCACTAATATATTAAATCAATATATTAGGCTAAAACGTGACGGACATAAGTTGAAGGTTATGTATATATTTGATTTTAGCAGAAATCCCGCAAAGAAACCAAGATTTTTTTTTACTTTTGAAACATTTCAACAGATCTTCATGGATCCTACGTTGGACAAGCCAAAAAATAAGTTCTTATATATATATATTTGTGTGTCAAAAAATTGTATACTTATATATTTATTCGTCTCTAAGTACTCAAGAGTCCGGAATTTTTCGAACTAGAAAATGTAATTCAGAATAAGGGCAGAAGTATAGAAATACCAAAGAGGTATAATGAATCGGATGAGGAGAATGTGGGGTTAATGGAAGAAATTGAAAATTTGTTATATCTCAATTACTTTAGAGTAACGAAAACATTTATATAACATGTTCGAAATATAATTTCCTAAAGTTTATATACTAGAACATTTAAAGAAAAAGTATATTAAGGAAAATACTTAAAAATAAAACTTGAAGGTGGANTATAAAAATAAATATATAAAATATAGATTCAATTATATATATTCTCAAGAACAATAGGGTGTTTTCCAAAGGTATATGTGTTTTTATGTTTGTATGAGAATATACATATTCGCTTATAAGCAAATTTAAGTAACGCTGTTTATTCATATTTTAATGACATTCCATATAATTCATGGGCAGACATGCTCACAACATTCGCTTTCGATTTACCAGTATAGTCAAAACATTTTTCTTCGCCTATCTTTCGAAGGTGATAGTAAAAATTGAGCGCAGATGGAAGTCTCCCTGGTTCAATCTTGTATCTTTTCCCTGGGTAAATTTCAAAGGAAGCCAATAGAAAGAGGGCGGCTATTTGGAAGGTGCCCGTCTTTGACAATCGCTGAACCAATTGCAGAAATGCCTGAGGTGGCGACAGGGTAGCTAATTGGGTCCCGCAATTCTGGCGCTGAGGGTTCAAATCCTGCCCTGGACAAGCTTTTTTCGAGAAATACAAACTTGTCCTAAGCCGTGGATGTTTAGAATGGGAAGGCAAACTGTAGATAGCCCCTTCCTCCATGACTCTTAGTGGTTGAATGGGAGGCTGATACTTGAAGAAAAAAAAATGCCTGAGGATCCTGGAACCTATCAGGGTATAGATGTGCCACCCTGGATCTCTTCATACGACAATCATCGGGCACCAACAGATTTGGATCTGTTACTGCAGTCGTTCAATACTACAATTTTTATTGAACTACATACTGTAAAAAAATGGAGAAATCTGTAACTTCAGAACTGTGTTTGTTCTCATGAACCATGTAGTAGACTTTTCCTAACCAATAGACAAATATTGACATGGATATTTAGGATGTGGTGGTAAACTGTAGATAGCTTCTCTCTCCATGAGCTTAAGTGATTCAATGGGAAATATATCTGTATTTCTAAAAAAAAAAAAGTTGATCAAGAGAACAATTACAATAATTACTTTCTTTAGAATTCACTAAAAGAGTAACATATTCGAGGTTCTATAAAATAAAAAATTCGCGAACGCTTATTCTTTAGAATTGTTTGTAATTAAAGTAAAAGCAAATGGTCCCATAGAACAAATGGAGAGTTTTTTGACCGTAGATATTATTAGATGATTTTAGTTGAGGTTCGGTCAAGCTGGATCTAAAAAAAAAAAAAAATACAAATTTAAAAAAAGTGTATTTTTTTTATAAGATTATCTGCCAAAGTTCGGCTTACATCGTAAGCTATCTTCAGACCTGCCTATCATGAAGACGAGAGAGGACGTCCTGTCCCTAAGTTCACATTTCCATGACTGAAAAATTTCCATTAAAAAACATTTCCTCATTCATGAAATGTGAACTTCAGTACTGGACGTCCTCTCTCGTCTTTATGATAGGTAGCCCTGAAGATGGCTTACAATGTTAGCCGAAACGTTGGCAGATAATCTTTAAAAAAATACACTTTTGTTACATTTGTATTTTTTTTTTTTTTGGATCAACCTTGACCGAAATCCAACTAAAATCATCTAATAAGGTCCCATAGAACTTATAAAGAATGCCCATTATTGATTTAAAAAAAAAGAAGGTTAGTCTTTTAATTTAGCACTATCAAAATTGTAACAAGTTTATACTAAAAAATAGAAAAACTCGATAATGCCTTGTAATGCAAATGGATTTACAGAAATGATTGTTGTACTCTTAAAAATAATTTAATAGTATTTGTTAACTATATTTTTTTTGAATCATGGAAATAATTATAATTTTACGCAATAATTTTATTATTGCTTTCAGCTAAGCTTTAAATAAGCGAAAAAATATTCTTCTGTGTAGAATTTTAAATAAGTTACCAAGAAATTGGGATAACTTGAACATCTGAACAGACAACTACAATGAAGCTAAAATGATAGTTTAAAAACAACCAATATCGTAGATAAAGATAAATATTCTTTATAATAGCAATCGTAGATAATCGAGTAATTGCTATTGGAATGTATTGTTGGATTTCATAATCGATAATACATCAATTGGAAAACATCTCGACTACCGCAAGCACAAAGCGTTGTATATTAAAGTTGTATATTTCTGATGGTCTGACTACCTTACCTGAGGTTCTAACCAATTCCTCCAAGCTACCAGAAATGAATAATGACGGTAACTGTTGCTCCAAGTTCTGCATGGAACCAAGTGGTAACTAAACATTTTTTTTTAAACCTCATTCAGCAGTAGATAAAACCGTTCTTTATCCTTGTGAATGGCTAGTATGAGTTACGAAGAAGAAATTTAAAGAAGGATCACATATTTTTCTTAGCAGTATAACGACAAAATTTTATAATTAATAGTAAGTGAGTATTAATTTTTTTCCCGTTTTTTATTTTTATTTTTTTTTACGAAGCGATTTGATAATGTAACTGCAAAGGCTTATCACTTCTTCCACTTTTCCATAAACGCCTGACCATCAAGACCAATCCTTACAGTGTTTTTACCCTCAAAGTGGTTTATTTCAACCCTGGATTATGCGATTATATTATCATTTAATTTTCTCCATCTCTTTATTTAATAAAACATAGGAAAGTTGCTCTTTCTGAGATTTATTTCCTTTAGTTTTTATTAGATTTTCTCTTAATTAAAATCAAACAAATAGTAATTTTTAGTGCAAGGGAACAGAATAAAAAATCAAACTGTCCCAGCCAGGACTCGAACCTGGATCTCCTGCTATCCGGGCCGGTGCATATTTATTCTGTTCCCTTGCACTAAAAATTAGTAAAATTTACGTGGGATTAAATACCACATAAAAACAATATTTATCAAACAAATAGTTTTTTGATTCAAATAAAAACGTTTTCTAAAATATTTAATTTAATTCTATATAAACTCTAAAAAAAACATACACACGAAACTACTTATAAATATATACTACTTCAAATATTTCCTTATTCCTGCAGCAAAGAAAATAACAGTAATTACACAGAAAATAAAATATTATGAAGTTATTATTCCGTGAATGCTGTAAATATAGAGGTGAACCACCATTTTCAGTACAATTATTGCTGGTTAATAGCAATTGCAAATCCTATTATTAATTTTCAAAATATTTTTTACTTGTAAATAAATGCAAATTGTAAATATATCTGTGAGAAGTGGTTGAATGTCTGGGAACTGATTTATTGATTGCCTACGAAAGTGGTGACTCAGACAATACACGATGTCACTTATTTCAATTGGGCTTACAGGATTCCAAGAGTAGAGATATTACACAATTTGTGTATTTTAAAAAATGTATTCTAAAATTAACGAACTACAGGTATCGTGAAGGTTAAATATATATTTCTCTATCGAGATTGTTGATTGCCTGCAGTACATTCCATCTCATAATGAGAGAATCTTCGTATAGTTCTCATTTAAAGTAAAANTAACACAGAGAAATGAAGTCTGTTAGAGATGAACTTGTTAGACTAAGCAGATCAAATGTTTCCTTTTAGATGCACAACAGTAACTAGCTAAACAATGTTACAACATTTACGCGAAAGATTTATGAATCTATCATAATTACAAAAATATTAAATATATTCCTTATAAATATTTTATTTGGTTGTGGTTTTTTATCCCACGTAAATTTTAAACAATTAATGAAAGGGAATAGAATAAAAAAATCACTAAAGATAATAAATAATAATAGATTATGAGATTCACGAAATATTTATAGAAGGATTTGGATTAAGATATAAACTGGAATTAATTTGGTGACATTAAAGATTTTTAAAGAGAGACCTCTGATGTTAGTAGAAGAAATAAACATTTATTCATAGAAACAATATTTCGGTACGACTAAGTCGAGATTATAAGAATTGTTTCAAATTATTTATCTTTGTAAATATTTATATATATGACCTACTTTATTTTTTTTAAAGTAAATTTGTGTAAAGCGAATAACTTTAAATATTAGTATTATATATTTCTAACTTTAATAACCTTGGACAAATAACTGTTTAAGAGGATCCCTGCATGGATAAGAGGGAGCATAGAATATTCTGCCTCAAAGAAGCTGAGAAACTAAGAAAGTTCATTAAACATGGACATAAATAATAGGAAATGAGACTTGTATGATCAAATAAATCTCATTTATTCTTACTTATGACCACCTTAATGAATTTGCTGATTTATTCAGTTCCTTTGAGACAAAATTCTTAAGTTATAACATGTAATTTTCTAATAATTATAAAAATTTTTGTGAAAAGGCTTTTTATAGCTGATATTTACGAATGTAACTTGAGCGCTACCCGCACTCCTTCTTCACAGTTAGTCTAAAGCGAAGCTCAGTAGTTATAACCTTTATTGTCACCATTCTCTCCGGTTGTAAATTAAATTTCCTTGTTTATTTTTATTTAAATATTTCTTTAATGAAACGAGGGAAATCTGCTAAGACTACCTAGTTCTCGCGTGATGGGCTTCATTAATCTAAGAAGTGTGAGTGAATCGGAGTTATAACTAATGAGTTATAGTCAGTAGTTTAATTATTCATATTAGATATGTTTATTCTTCAGTTTATCTTCGGGGATTAAATGAAAAATTTACATTTGGGTTCAAAAATATTTTCTTCAGGACGAATATTACAGTGTTTATTGAAAATAAAATTTATAAAAAGAAGTTTTACCACTACTGAATGCTGTGGAAAGTCTACTATGACTAGTATTAGTGGCCTAAAACTTTCTTTCGAATTTTTTTTTTTTTCGAGAGCTGGAAACTACCAATTCAACACTGACAAGAAGTGGCCGATTTCCCTGGGCCGAGATTCAATGGAGACAGATGAACTGGGACTCGTGAAGACAGTGAATTGTTCCCTGAATCTAGGCTCCTGAGGAATAACTTAATCTCTGATCTAGAGATCCTCTGTAAAAAGAAAAAGAAAAAAAAGTGAGAGCTCTGTTTGATGTTTCACAATGATATTCATCAAAACATAAAATCCTTAACAACGGTAAAAAATATATTTTTTAGGCAAATTCGGAGGTAAATTACATTAATATACAAGTTTTATGAAGTATATTATTATTTTTCAATGTACATGTTTTAGTTTTAAGTTTTGTTGTATATTCATCGGCTGTAACGCAAATGAATAAAGATTATCAAATTATGCTGCGGAATTAAATCAGTTATAGAAGTCATAATTTTATAATTATCGTTATGTAATTTAAAAGACGATAGTTACCTATATTTTAATCTAAATTTTACCTAAAATGAATTGTGTGTTTAATGAAAATGATGGTCTATAGAATTTAAAACATTTTTAGTGTCCGATTAGTAATTCTTATTGGTCTGCCTTACCTCCAATTATTATTGTTTTATTTATAGTATATGTTGAGATGCATGTATGTATGCTACATTCCTTATCTATTATTGAAAACCAAAAATAATAATATTAGTTTTATCTTCATTGTCATCACCAGAATCCTAGGAGTCAACAGTTTCCAGCGTAAATAATGTGGATTGCCACATTAACTTCATTCATTTTTTTCTATATTTTCTATAGAAAAAATTTTATTTTTGTAATCAGTATAAGATTATTAAAATTAAATAGTGTTTAAAAAAAACAAAAAAAAACTGGATGATTCCTTAGAGGTTCTAATATTACGGGGGAAAAAATAACCCTCACAATTGTTATAGATGGAAGAAGCCAATTAGTTTGTTCATTTTAGTTTAAAATACAAAGTCTTGATTACTCTGTATGTTTGTTTAATTCCTCTCCCGGATCTGTTTAGTTAAACTAACCATTTTGACATCTTAGCGCTATCTTTACTTTTCAGCATGTACTATGAGTTTATTCGTGCTTCCGCTATGAAGCGCTACAATGAACATTCATAATTCATAGATATGCGAATATTACCTTTCGTTCTGATTTCCACGCATTTTTTTAAATATCGATAGTGTTCATGGAAAGAGTGTATTTTTATAATTTTATTTTAATGTTATTTTCTCTGGTGCCTTAATTAGCGAAATTAACCAGTCATAAATTGTCAAAATTTGCTTCTCAAAATTAATGTTTTGCATCGGTACTTCTGAATTAGTTAATCATTTTTAATTTTATTTTATATACATTTTCGAATGTATTTATCAAACTTATTTCATATGTCCTTAACAAAATAAGATAAAATTGCATTCAGGGATGACACTCTCCTTCGACATCAATTGACTTGGTGAGAGAATTGAATGTATACGGCCGACTACAGGATGTGGCAAACTCAAAAATTGGTATTTATTTATTTATTGTCATATAGAATGATAAAAAAGAAAAAAAAAACCCAAGGATAAAAACGTTGTTTGAATGGTCACCAAACCTGGTCAGAATTGTTAAGTGCCTAGAACATGCACAATTTATTTTTTAATTAATGTTAATGGACATTTTAATTATGAGTTAAATCTTTACTTTATTGTGTACAGCATTTATATAAAACTAACAATCTTGGGAAATGTCCGTCAATTTGAGTTTTTAATGAATTCCTTTCTCCAATTTCAAATATTAGTGAGCGAAACTATTTCTTTGAAAATTCATCTTAAGTGCTGTAGTAAATTTTAAATAAAATATGTGTACGCCTATAGGACTTGTAATGGAGCTATTGAAGACAGGGAAATCAGGACATTATTAATTGAATCTTTGGAAGAAGGCAAATTTTAGAGCTGTAAAGCCATTCTGTTATTTGCGCACTATTTTTCTCCGCTATATGATAACCTCTTAAATTAGTTTCGGAGCTATTTTATTATTATTTAAGAGAATTTAGTTAACATTTTTTAAACCAAGTGCTTTTTGATATAAGCAGTTATTTGTCTTTAAACTAGTGATACGCTTGTTTACTATTAACTACTAACTATTAGTTGTAGTTACTAACTACTTAACTGGTCATTGGAACACAGAATAGATAACTTTTGAATGTGGTTAACTTCTGCCCTTTGTGTTAGTAAGGTAAAAATTATATGTCCAATCGGGTGTTTCATTTTCGCACTGCCTGTAAATTGTATATGAAGTGATATACAGCAATGGATCCAGTAAGGGATAAAAGTTATGATGCAGAATCGCTGTCCTTTCTATGGCAAAATAAGTTAGATCCAGAATGTCCCGTCATTAAAGAAAAAAAAATGTCCTACCTACATGTGTTTGGGTATTTCCAGTGATGGGCTTATGAGAGTGTGTGGTTTTTGATCAATCGTGCACAATGACTCCCAACCACCTCATACATTTTTGTTTAGTTGGACTTATGTTTCGCATGTATCGAAAAGATGCGATAACTGTAATGGAGTATATATTCCACCATTAGAAAATGAGGGATGAGCCGCGAGGGGTGGATTGAGTACAGCGGCCATTCTTGCAGAGGTGGGTGTCAGGAAGGCCGACAGGAAGACGAGGGATTCGCTTAATAAGAAAACTGCTCTCGGCAAAGAGATTCGGCGTCCGCCTCCGTGCACTTACCGACCCTCGCAGATTCTCTTGGCATTTGTATTGTGCTGGGGAGCTTGTATTTGAGGGGGGATCAACACTTTTACAGTCTTCATCCGATACCTCAAGTTATCTGGCTAGGCACATCTTCAAAATGTTAGTTAATTTTCGCATATCTATGAATTATGGAGATCTAGCGGTAACAATAGAATATCCCTGAATGCAATTTTATCTTCTTTTTTTTTTTTAAAGGACCTATAAGTTTAAAATATACATTCGAAAATGTATATAAAATAAAATTAACTATGATTAACTAATTCACACTGGTTAATATAGAGAAGAAATGCAAAGGGAACCAGAAAAAAATCTTACTACTTCAGCTGGGAATGGAACCCGGAAGATACTTTAGGAGATACATACACCCGGTGGTGTACACCTCGGTAGGCAGGCTTGATAATCTCTTCAACTCCCCTCACTTTCCTCCGAGTCTAAACCCCCCAAGTACGACGAATATATCGTCTGATATATCGGACAGATATATATCGGAAAGTAGAAGACTCGGGTTCGATTCCCAGCTGAGGTAGTAAGATTTTTTTCTGGCTCCCTTTGCATTTCTTGTAGAAAATTTAACGTGGGATTGCATACCACAATTGATTTCATTATTTAAAAAAAGACAATATCGATAGTTTAAGACACTAGAGAAAATAACATTAAATTAGAAATATAAAAATTCACTATTTCGTTTAATAATATTACTATTAAAATAGGGCGTGAAAATCTGAACGAAAGGTTAGGTAATATTGGCATATATATATGAGTTATGGATGTGCATTGCAGCGCTATCTAGCGGAAGCACTAATAAACTCATAGGACATGCTGATAAGTAAAGATAGCGCTAAGACGTCAAAATGGTTAGTTTAACTTAACAGATCCGGGAGAGGTCGAATTAAACAAACGAACAGAGTAATCTAGACATTATTTTAAACGAAAATTAAAATAAATTTTAGAAAATAAAAAAAAACACACTTTTAATTGCTTTAACAAGGATCTCTGAAAATGAACTCACTAATTGCCTTCTTCCATCTTTAACAATTCTGAGGGTTATAGATTAATATTAGATCTCTATGGAATCATCCAATTATTTTCAAAATACACACTATTTAATTCTAATCATCTTATATTGATAATAAAAATGAAATTTTTTCTATAGAAAATACAGAAAAATATTAATGAAGTTACATGCGGCAATAGGATTCTGGAGAGGACAATGTAAATGAAACTAATATTATTATTTTTGGTTTTCAATAATAGATAAGGAATGTTGCATACATACATGCATCTCAACATATACTATAAATAAAACAATAATAATTTTAGGTAAGGCAGACCAATAAGAATTACTAATTGGACACTTCTTTTTTAGAGGATCTGAAGTTCACTAAAAGCATTAAAATATAATAGTGAATGTTTTAATGAAGTTACATCTGGCAATTCACATAAATTTATTTACGCTGGAAACTCTTGACTCTTAGGATTCTGGAGAGGACAATGTAGATGAAACTAATGTTAATATTTTTGGTTTTTAATAATAGATAAGGAATGCATTATATTCAACATTTCAATTTATAACTTAAATAAAACAATAATAATATAATAAGATAGACAAATATAGGCAGAAAAACAAGAATTACTAATCGGACACTAAAAATGTTAAAAATATTATAGACCATCATATTCATTGAAAATAGTTACAGAGTTACAGCTGATGAATATACAATCAATCTTAAAACTAAATCATGTTCATTGAAAAATAATAATATACTTTATAAAATGTATAATATAATTATCCTCCGAATTTGCCTAAAAATACACTTTTATACATGAATGTATGTTTTATATGTTTATTACTGTATTAAGTAGTGTAAAATTTATTTACAGTTAACCATTTAAATACTAAATCAATAATTTCAAAATTGACAAGTTGACTATCACAGCATTCAGAATAATGCAGCCTAAATACCGAGTATTTAGTGAGGAATTCCCTCATTTAGGACACAAATTAATCAAAAATTACTTCCGATCTCCACTTTAAAATGAAGGACTATTAATAGGACAGCTTCTCTTTCACTCAATTGCATGTCTACAGGTAACTAATTTAACAAGTATTTTCAATATTAATGTAAATAGCTCTAAAGAAGCGAGCTACAACTCTCAAGAGCATTTTATACTACCTATATATTTTATTATTTTCGTAGATTCTGGTGATGAACTTTCTTTTTTAAGTAGTTTCCTCATTCCCATTGACTTCCTGCAAATGTTTGGCTTTTTGAAGAGCACATTTCTTAGCGGGCAGGTCGGTGACCGAAAATCGACATCTCTGTAATCAGTAAGTCGCTATTGTGGCAAGTGTAACGACTCGCTGACATACAAAAGGTGGATTAGTCTGAGTTCGATGCCACACCACCTACCTACTAACACCAGTGCCCGAAAAAAAGAAAACAACTTTTGAAAAATTTACGCATAAAATTTAGATTCATTGTCTCTTAAATTTATTTTCTTCTCCTACATCTTAATTTTTTTCTTTTTTTGAGGCATCGAATTAAGAAATGAATTTTACTAAAAAAGTAGTTTAAGCAACGGTTTATTAGTGAATTAAAAGGATTCACTAGTTGGCTCAACTACTTATAACAAGAAATCCACTATGCCTCGGACAATCCATGCCTCCTATCCATCGTTATCCTTTTTTTTTTTATACAATTAATTAAAAGCTATTTCAAGCGGAAATAGGATGTCGAATGAAGCCATTATTGCAATATATTTCGCTTTTGAATTTTAACTTCTTTTCTATGTATGTAATGTTAGCTTTAAAATATAATGTAGACAGGTATTTGTTATTTGTTTCTGATTCCATGTTAAATTTGGTTAGTTAAAAGTAAGGATTTGGTTAGAATTTGAAATATGGCCGAGTGTTTTTTTGAATATTCGCTTATTAGTTCCTTCTCTTGCCGATTCCTTAGTTCACCCCTGAGTCATGTAGGGCTAAATTTTATTATATTATAGTATCAGTAATTTTTAAATTACTAAAATTGAAAATTAAAAAAAAAGTTTATTAGGAATTCGTGATTAGTATATGTCACTGAATTTTATAATGAAATTTTAAAAATACCTTGTATGTAGAAATGCTAAATTTTTAAATTTTTTAAACAGGCCCGATATTTAAAAAAAGCATATTATGTGATATAATATTACATATAAAACGAATGGAAATTTTCTTTTTGGATCTATTTGTAATTAATAATAGTTATTTTAAATTTAAATTAATAATTATTAAATGAAAAGAAAAAGAAGAAATAAAATTCTGAGAAGGAAAAATAAATAAATCATTATAGCAATAAGGTGAAATGAAGAAAGNAGAAATTATAATAAATTATATAATGAATTATATTCAACTATAATTAATTTATCTGATGTAAAGATATTAAAATCTCCCTTCCTCAAGATTTTAGTGAGGGAACAAGTTTTTATCTACCATTCTGTTAACAAATCAATAGTTTCATTTTTAAAAATATATCTTCAATAATATATTTGTTTTCCTTTACCTAACAATATTGTTGATATATCTTCGATGTTATTTATTTTTGATAGTTTACTCTTATAAGTTTTATGTCCCCTCCTCAATTGCCACCGGATAAGTAAATTTTAATGTAACATCAAATGGTTAGTTTTTTAATTGAATTCATCTAAATATCAAAAATTTGTATTACAAATGAAGCTTGTAAGTTGTACAGTAAATTATTAAATATCTCAAATTTATATCCAATACAGGACCTTACAGTTTTATGTCTGGGCATAATATACCGCGTGAAAAGGGATTGGTAAATTTTATATATAGTTAGTCCAAAGAAAAATTCTGTTGGGAAAGAAAAAATTTTTTTTTTGATATATGAAGAAGTGGGAGGAAAGTGGCGCGCCGAAAAAGAATAGTTCACCCAGAGGAACGATTCAACTCACTTAGCCGTCAATCCTGTGCCCCACCTCGCGTCCTAAGGCTTTTTAGAAGATTACTTCACTGCTACAACAACTTCATTCGAGGCATCTCGGGGGAATGTCTAAACTGAATTTTTTATGACTCCAATCCAAGCTAATTATCACGAAATGCAATCCTCTCTCTATAATATGCGGTTCACACATCTTCCGTTCAATGACCTTCCTCATATAATTAAACTGATATATTTTTACATCTGTAGAAAATATGGAATTTTTTATATTTAACATAATCATTTATTTAGATAATTAATCAAATTATTTTTTAAGTTTGCTCCATTGGACGAAATGATGTCTGAATGACCGTAGATATAAAAGCCAACAGTTTCTCGGTGCCTACTAATCCTAGGATATTATCAAAACGTAGAAGACCTACTTTTACTAAAGAGAAGACCTCTATTTTAAAATTCATCTATACTCTCTTAATAGAGACAACTGTAGTGATTGTATAAAATTACACAGAGAAAGTTTGTAATTTATGCCATTCATTAAAAAATAAAAAATTAAACCTCTAAAGTCACCGAAGATTAGTGTGTACTGTTGATCAGTTTGAAGAGCCCCTATAGTAAATAACAAAATTTTCGGGACTAAGAATATTGGCTGTTTTTCTGTGTAGAAAGTTATTATTCAAAGAAGCTAATGTGTCCCCTCCTTCTATATTGAACATTGCTCTTAGTAACATAATATAATTAGTATAAATATAATGAATAAATATAAAGTATAAGTATAAATTATATAATTATTTTATATAATGAATTATAAAATTTCATACGTTGCTATTAGAAATAAGTATATAACACAGAGAAATGAAGTCTGTTAGAGATGAACTTGTTAGACTAAGCAGATCAAATGTTTCCTTTTAGATGCACAACAGTAACTAGCTAAACAATGTTACAACATTTACGCGAAAGATTTATGAATCTATCATAATTACAAAAATATTAAATATATTCCTTATAAATATTTTATTTGGTTGTGGTTTTTTATCCCACGTAAATTTTAAACAATTAATGAAAGGGAATAGAATAAAAAAATCTATCTGTCCCAGGCAGGAATCAAACCTGGATCCCCTGCTATCCGGGTCGGTGCATTTACCAGTTATGCTACCAGGACAAGGATAGATTTTTTTATTCTATTCCCTCTCATTAATTGATTAAATATATTCATTTTTAAATTTGAGGGGTTTTTAAACCCCTCCCTCTCTTCAAGTTTCATTTTTAAAAAGTTAGGGTGGGTAGGGACCCAGGAGGGCCTGGCTCTCTATTTCATATGAATGTTAGCAAATTACATTTTACTCCTTTTATGCTCTATAGATTTTTATTAACTTTTCAACCACGACAATAATTAAGATATTAACGATTTTTTAAATTCGTCTCATGGTGCCATCCTTTTTCTGATTTCAGCCTATGATGAGGTTTACGGAAAGAAGATTAAATATATTGAACTTATTATTTTAATATTATATTTTTACACAAGGAATTTATTTTTTAAGTATTCTGTAGTGATATACAATATTTACCGAAATTAATTAATATGACCCTCCTTTTCAATAGAATTAAGTTGACGTTCCAGGTAATTGAGGAACAAATAAATTTAATTAAAGCATATTTATTTGAAAAAAAAAAAAAAGAAATATAGCATAAATCATATATTTCTTAAGATAAATAAAACAAATAAACATAAATTATTTCCAGATTATTGTGTATTTTACAGAGCCAAACTGAATATCTGGAGGCATAAGCCAACTGACCACTGGAGCCTCTGGACAGGTCAACGAACTAGGGAATCGATGGCGTGCAACCTGGAATGGTTCAATATAGGCCTTTACTAAATATTTATTCTATGTTTTCTTCGTGTATCATGTATTTTCATCGAGGAAAATTTATTTTTATAAATTCATCGACTCACGCTCAACTAAATTATATTCCTCCTTTAATTGTACTACTTTTACTGAATACTGAAATAATGAAATAGAAAATTAGAAAAAAAAATCTGTATTCGTCTTATCAATAGAAGCTAGATAGATCGTATAAGTTTTATAATAAACTGATATCCTGATTCCGGAACATAGCTAAAAATCCACTAACTTCTTTTAACCTTAATTTTAGAATTGAGAGCTGTTGGCTTTTAAGAAATATTTTTATAATATTAAAATTGGTCTTCTTAAATAAAAGTCAAAATATATGACAATAAATTTGTGTCTGAAATAGCTGTTTAAATGTTCTTCGAAATAAAACAAATGAGGTTTGCAAACGCTGTAATCAGTTAACATTTACACTCTGTAATTTCAAATAAAATTGAAACTTTTGAAAACAATTTGTAATATAATTCAAAAAGTGTTATTTAAAAAAAAACTTTAACTGTTAACTTGATGTGTTAAAACTGGAATAAACAATATAACCTGACACAAAACCATATACCACAACTGTCATAACTAAGAATATAAAATTAAGTTAATTTATTTTTTAAATAATGACTTTAGTCGTGGTATTTAATCCCACGTAAATTTTATACAATAAATGCAAAGGAATAGAATTAAAAAATGTTTCCGCTGCAGCCGGGGCTCGAACCCGGATCTTCTGCTTTCTGGTCAGTTATGCTGATCATTGCACCACTGAGGCTAGCCGATAATTCACTCCAATCCCTGCACATTACTAGGAGTCTAAACCCCCAAGTATGACGAATATATCGTCTTATGCTCGAAGGAGCTAACATATATTATTGGTTAGACTCTCGTTTTTTTTTCCTTATACTTCTTTTTAAATAATGACTTTAGTCGTGGTATTTAATCCCACTTAAATTTTATACAATAAATGTAAAGGAATAAAATTTAAAAAATCTAACCACCATATGTTACAGCTTTATAAAAGCGGCCATGAACAAATATTGAGCTGAGGTAATGCCAAGACTTGAAGAATGTTCCCTCAGCTGAAGCGAATGTCCGTTAGTCCAGGGAAAGTAATATTTACATTATGATAAAAGACAGGTACTAATGATGGAAGAACATATATCAGATATTCCTAGGACTATATTCTTCTACCAGAATCAAACTTTCTCTTTGTGTATATTTCTGATTCATTTTTTAATCTTAGTCATTAAAGCTAACTACTACTATTTATTATTATTTATTACTATATTTGTCAGTCTAAAAAGAAAAAAAAAATATGAATATAAATTTACTTCTATAAATCAGAATAATCGCACAGAAAAAATTATATAATTAATTTTAATAATTAGTTTGAATTGTAAATAATATGGATAAATTGAATTCACAACTTCTCTCAAATATGCCAAAAAATACATCTCCTTTGAGTTTTTAGAAAACTACTTATTAAATACGTCAGGGGAATTTAAACTCTGTAATATTTCGAAAATATTTAAAAGTTTTCATCGGACCCCCTTATTTTTATAATATAGAAAAGAAAAGTTTAGTTTTTAGGATTTATATTTCTTAAGAAAAATATTTAATATTGTAAATTGGTAAGTTGGTCTGGCCTCTTTCTTTGTTAAAGACCACATGTGTATAGAATTTGATGATGGCCGGCTTAACCAGTTAAAGGAATTTCGTGTTGAATTTAGAGCTGAAGGTAAAACTAGGAATTAATGATTCCGACAAATGTATCCGTGTTTGGTTGTTATCTCTGATGGTCGCACTTCCTCGTTCGAGAGTCGATAATGAGAGGCGGCGCCAGTCCGATGAAAGTGTCATTCCATCGACACTGTTGATGACAGCCCAGCTGTCTTGTCTGTCACCTAGCGCAAGCTGCTCAATATGCATAGAGCTTCCTACAGCAGGCCCCCACTCCCTTTACATACTTAGACTGCTTTCATTCAGATACCAATGGAGTATATTGTTAGACGCCATTAACATTGTCTCTTAACAACTTTGACATTTAGACAAGTGATCTTAAAAGATAAGTTGTTTTAATAGATATTTTTTGTTGTCGTTCGGTCTGGGTGGAGCCAAAAAACCTTTACTAATAAAACTCTCCTATTGAACTTGTTGAAACCGTGATAATTCAAAATCATTATAAGTTTTTTTATTATATATATAGAGGGCCTGGCTCTCTATTTCATATGAATGTTAGCAAATTACATTTTACTCCTTTTATGCTCTATAGATTTTTATTAACTTTTCAACCACGACAATAATTAAGATATTAACGATTTTTTAAATTCGTCTCATGGTGCCATCCTTTTTCTGATTTCAGCCTATGATGAGGTTTACGGAAAGAAGATTAAATATATTGAACTTATTATTTTAATATTATATTTTTACACAAGGAATTTATTTTTTAAGTATTCTGTAGTGATATACAATATTTACCGAAATTAATTAATATGACCCTCCTTTTCAATAGAATTAAGTTGACGTTCCAGGTAATTGAGGAACAAATAAATTTAATTAAAGCATATTTATTTTGAAAAAAAAAAAAAAGAAATATAGCATAAATCATATATTTCTTAAGATAAATAAAACAAATAAACATAAATTATTTCCAGATTATTGTGTATTTTACAGAGCCAAACTGAATATCTGGAGGCATAAGCCAACTGACCACTGGAGCCTCTGGACAGGTCAACGAACTAGGGAATCGATGGCGTGCAACCTGGAATGGTTCAATATAGGCCTTTACTAAATATTTATTCTATGTTTTCTTCGTGTATCATGTATTTTCATCGAGGAAAATTTATTTTTATAAATTCATCGACTCACGCTCAACTAAATTATATTCCTCCTTTAATTGTACTACTTTTACTGAATACTGAAATAATGAAATAGAAAATTAGAAAAAAAAATCTGTATTCGTCTTATCAATAGAAGCTAGATAGATCGTATAAGTTTTATAATAAACTGATATCCTGATTCCGGAACATAGCTAAAAATCCACTAACTTCTTTTAACCTTAATTTTAGAATTGAGAGCTGTTGGCTTTTAAGAAATATTTTTATAATATTAAAATTGGTCTTCTTAAATAAAAGTCAAAATATATGACAATAAATTTGTGTCTGAAATAGCTGTTTAAATGTTCTTCGAAATAAAACAAATGAGGTTTGCAAACGCTGTAATCAGTTAACATTTACACTCTGTAATTTCAAATAAAATTGAAACTTTTGAAAACAATTTGTAATATAATTCAAAAAGTGTTATTTAAAAAAAAACTTTAACTGTTAACTTGATGTGTTAAAACTGGAATAAACAATATAACCTGACACAAAACCATATACCACAACTGTCATAACTAAGAATATAAAATTAAGTTAATTTATTTTTTAAATAATGACTTTAGTCGTGGTATTTAATCCCACGTAAATTTTATACAATAAATGCAAAGGAATAGAATTAAAAAATGTTTCCGCTGCAGCCGGGGCTCGAACCCGGATCTTCTGCTTTCTGGTCAGTTATGCTGATCATTGCACCACTGAGGCTAGCCGATAATTCACTCCAATCCCTGCACATTACTAGGAGTCTAAACCCCCAAGTATGACGAATATATCGTCTTATGCTCGAAGGAGCTAACATATATTATTGGTTAGACTCTCGTTTTTTTTTCCTTATACTTCTTTTTAAATAATGACTTTAGTCGTGGTATTTAATCCCACTTAAATTTTATACAATAAATGTAAAGGAATAAAATTTAAAAAATCTAACCACCATATGTTACAGCTTTATAAAAGCGGCCATGAACAAATATTGAGCTGAGGTAATGCCAAGACTTGAAGAATGTTCCCTCAGCTGAAGCGAATGTCCGTTAGTCCAGGGAAAGTAATATTTACATTATGATAAAAGACAGGTACTAATGATGGAAGAACATATATCAGATATTCCTAGGACTATATTCTTCTACCAGAATCAAACTTTCTCTTTGTGTATATTTCTGATTCATTTTTTAATCTTAGTCATTAAAGCTAACTACTACTATTTATNTTTTTTCTATTGTATATTTCTCTATGTCATCAAATTCATCAAGTGATGAATAAAGATTGATTAATTAAAAAATGTCATTAGTTATCAGACTAAATTAGGTAACCACTATTTTTTTTGTGAATTTTATATTTATTTTTAATTAATTCTACTATAGGGTTTAACTAATTGTATGATATAATGATTTTTCTTATTAACGAATGTATACAATCACATTTACAAGGGGATAGCTATCCTATCATGTGTAAAATGAGCTATAAGAATTCTTGTCTTCCCGCAGTAAACTATTTTACTTATGCAAGAGGATATTTTGTATTTATGAAATTCTCAGGTGCATTCTACTTGAACGGAAAAGACACTGAGAGATGGCAACCTCTCAGAGATCGTAAAAGTCATCCCTTTTTCTGGAAGACAGAAGACCCATCTCTTTTAAAGCTTCAGCGTCCACAGTTTCCATTTTAACACAGTATGCTCGACACATGACTATAAATTGATTATTAAATTAACCCTTCTAGTTATCAAGAATTTCAATGATTCAGAAAACACATGGAAAAACAAGTTTAAGTTCTTATTAAGTTTGAGATATTTATTATTAAAGTTTTTGATATTATTATTATTATTGATGGGGCCAAGTTGTAATGATGAAAAAAATCAATTTGTTCCAATTGACAACATTAATCGTTCAATTCATTCATTACCTTAAGATCTAATCTTCATCTCAGCCCTCATGAAACTCCTAGCGTGAGGGTAAGAGGTAGACTCCAACTCTCTCTTACACACACTCTAAAAAATAATTGAGCTCTCTTGATGAGATCTTTGATCTCGAAAGTGATTAGCATTGACCATTAATTAAATTTGCGAATCGAGTCATCAATTTGGAAAAGAAAAAAAAAGGGGGGGAAAAAAAACCTATTCTACAATGATCTTTCATTAAAGAAAAATCCATGGGAGTTTTATTCGAAATTCATATATTTAAAAAAAATAGTGTTAGCCTCACTTTCAACCAATTAGGGTCATGGAGGGAGGGGCTATCTACAGGTTGCCACTCCCTTCTAAACATCCATGGCTTAGGACGAGCTTTTATTTTTAAATAAAAGCTAGTCCTTGGCGGGATTTGATCCCGAGCGTCAGGATTGCGAGACCGGAACGGATCCCATGAGCTACCTTGGTTCCCCAAATTCATATTTTGAAAATAAATATTTAGTATTTGATATGGTAGGGAATTAGATTAGTTTGCGCAAGTATTAGGGGACAAGGTGGTCCCATAGGTCCAAGGTTCAATACTCAAAGTGCTCAAATTTTTTTCTTTTTTCTCTTCTTTTTGCAATGAACCAGATGATTCCGGAGTGCACCTTGGGGACACGCAGCCATGAATGGAAACCATTCTTCATTGAAGGGGAAAATATCTGTAGTGTACCGCGGGTCGGTGAATAAATAATTCCATTACATGTATTTCCCCCTTGGGCCTATATAGCCTACTACGAGACTTGGTTTTTAAAGCTATTTCTGAAATGATGGACATTTCTATCTTAAAAGTTGTTTTTCTTTCCCTCAAACTTTTTTTAACACTATGCTAACATTTTTATGCCAGTACTAGAGCAGGCAAGATCTTACTTCTCTCCTAACTCCTGTCTAGCAGAGCAACGAAGAATAAATCTAGATTATAAATATATGGGGACTGCTATGGAGAATTGCTGTGGGCCTGCTATGGAGAATTGCTATGGGACTGCTATGGTGCTATGGGGCTGCTATGGAGAATTGCTATGGAGACTGCTATGGAGAATTGCTATGAAGAATGCTATAGAATGCTATGGAGACTGCTATGGGGGTTTTGGTACTGCTATGGAGAATGCTATGGAGAATATACCAATGAAGACAGATAATAGAAGGTATGATAGTTCTATATTCATTGGTAGTGAAAATAACCTTTTAGATTATTTATATATGTGTGTTTGTGTGCGCGTGTGTGTGTGCTCTGGAGGCCACAGTTTGAACTTTTTCTTAGTGATTTTTGGCACTTAACTATTAAATGCAAGAGGAAGAGAAGGGAAGAATCGGACGAATAGGAGTAGGGGGTTTAGCTGAGTATGAATACAAAATATTTTCTTGATGGAGCGGACACAATATTTAGTTTAGAATAATGAAACTACACAGGGGTTTCTTTATTAATGAAAGAAACAAATTGAGAGGTAGACAGCAATTAGTCCCTACGAACAATTAGTAGTGAGAGAACCGGAAAAAAACATACAAATAAAATAAGATTTCCTCTTAAACTTGTTTAGAAATTGTAAAGAACAATAAAGGGAAAGTGTTTGGTCAAATTAAAAACATATTTATGCTGGAAAACATTTTTTATTATCTACGAGAGAAAGTTCCGTGATTATATTAATACAGAGAATCAAGAGCTAATTAGTCAAGGATCCGCACAAGCACCATCGGTCAATTATTTCTAAAGAAGGGCTGAAATAGAAGTCCAAACATTCACCGATGTATTATTACTCTATTTACTAATTACTTAATCTTTTAATTTAAATTTTACCTCATTACATTAATAGTTTTTTTTTTTTTAACTGTTACTCTCTATAGGAGAAACCTTTTTTTGTTATTTACTTCTTAATTTTAGAAGAAATTTCTATNCGACATATATATATATATATATGTATATAAAGAAAATTGAGTTAAGAAAAATGATTTGAACAAATATCCAAAACTATATTCTGCTAAGTGGACAAATTTCATGGTTAAGTAAGAGGGTGGGTTATTTCCAATGTTTCTATCTAATTTTTTCTAGCTGTTTATCAGACATAAATATGTTGTAATAATCCATTTTCATAGATTTAAAATATTCGTATTATGTATAATTATTTTACACCGAAAACACTAAGCTTTTAAATAAATGTATGCTTATCATAAAGAATTTTTTTTCTTTTTTTTAAAGGAGGAACTAAAAACAACAGTGAACAACTATAAAATTTTCATTAACCTCGTTAAAATCATATTTGAGATTCATCAGCTTTAAACATGGGATTGTTGTAATTTCAAAGTGGTCAGCTGTAAAATAATTAAGATACTGAGCGATGCTTGAAGTGTTTATTTTTGAAAAAACCGTCATAATTTGTAAATTCGCCCCAGTTTAGAAAAAAATGTATGTCATGGAAGTTTCCACTTCAGATCTTGATAACGTATTGATAAATCATGGCTGAAAATCAGAATTAAATAAGTCTGAAGAGTGGCTCGGACACCGAAACGAAACAATGAGAAGTGGCCACAGTGAGAGCACTGCCGAATCATGAAAGAATCGCTCGACGAAGGATAATCGAGTGATCCGCTCACGTGCACAGAATAAATCTTCAACTGACTTCAACAAGACCTCCAGAAAGAACTGAGGGAAGCAAATCCCACCTGAATTAATGTATCAATTTGGGGGAGAGCGTACAAGTTACGGATCGCCTGACACTGCTTACATATTTTTCATTGCATTTAGATAAACACAGCGCACAGTAAGTTTGTTCTATATTTCTGTGCTTCTGTTTGTAATGACCCGGAGGTTCCCTAGAGATCACCTAGCTCTAATTAGGTACCATTCTTCATTGAATGGGATAAAATCAGGTTGCCAAAACGGTGTCCTGGCCACAAACCTTCTCTAGTGTGCCGCCGCTCGAGAATAAATATATATTTGACAAGTATTTCCCCCTTAGCCCAAATGGCCTGCCACGGAACTATTTTTTCTATATTAAGAAATGAATTCGAACTATTTGTAAGTTTTTATAGAAGTAATTACCTACCTTAGTTCTATCTTATTATTATTACTATAATTACTATAATCCCGGGAGACTGATTGTGTCAGATATAGGATACCCTGCAACTACTATCCTCAGTCCTTCCTTCATATATTAAAGACACCTTCTGTTTTTTAGAAATCTTGAATAATTGGTCCTTGCCCCCTTCAAAGTAAATTTTATTAATTACCATAGATGTCAATTTGTTATACACATCAATTCCCACTCCCTAAGGGCTTGAATCCCTCAAATATTTTCTTGTTCAGTGGCCCCCACTCAATGCCTTGGCATCAATTTCCAACAATAAGAAGATTAGGGAAAACCCAATCTCCTTTCCCTTCCTTTGAGTTCCTTCCGCTACACAACACCCCACAAACTAGTCTCTCTTCACTCCTCACCGACGAAGGGCGAGAGATCCCCGAAAATTATACTCTTTGTGATTTTTCTTTTTGTGTGTGCACAGCACTCTATATCCCACCTGTTCTTGATTTTATATATATATATATATATANATATATATATATATATATATATATATATATATATATATATATATATATATATATATTTATATATGTAGAGAGAGGAAGAGAGAATACGTTTTCTTTAAAGTGCTTAAGAAATATTGTAAACATATAAAACCTGCTTTTTTTCAACAATCAATTAAATTTTTTGTGTTTTATTAACAGTATTTAATTTTTAAGAAACAACTAAACTTGGACTCATATTGAAATAGAATTTACTTATGTTTGTTATTGGCTGAAGTCGAAGGTGCGAGATGGAGGATTTGGCTACTTGAACATTCGTAAAAGGTTTCGTTAGTAATTACACGATTAGTTGTATGTAGTTGTATATTTATATACATATAAAACATCAAGAACTTTTATTGTCTGTATAACTTAGTTATATATATGTATTCATTATCGCCATAGAGTTTTTTGAAGTTTTATTTTATTTCAGAAAAATTGTTCATGCTAAAATTCAGTGGGTTGATCGGCAACTGCCATTTCACTACTATTCTCTTGGGATAATCTCTTTCTCCATTGTAACTTACGGTCGCCAGGCAAAATTAATCATTTAATCCTTTCTTTATAGACTATATCTATGAGAAAAAAGACACATTGCATGAAAATAACATTGATATAGTTCTCTTAAGGAATTCTAATACATCCCTGTCATACATCAGTAAGAAGTCCACAGAGAATTCAGGAAGCTGGGAGGCATCGAAAATCGTCCTGACATTGGTCATGTTCCAGGGCAGGCGAATAGCCCTTAGAAGGGCTAGCGAGCTGTAGCATGTCGCGTGGCTATAAGAACGTAGGTCACACGGCATTCCTGACCCCCTTACCTCAATTTTATTACTATTTTTCAAATCTTTATTCAAATTCACTGTCAAGTGTTTTGCATAAACTAATATCCTACCGTTTAAATTACAACAAAGGACTTTTTTCATTATACCTCTTCCTCCTTTAAGCGCGTGTGTGTGTGTGTGTGTATGTACATGTCTATTCTCTCTCTAGCGATCGCAATTTTTAAAATAGTACCAAACTTTTACTGAAAAAATCTTTTTTTTTTTACAACGTAGGCGAAATTACTAAAATTCTGTATTAATCATAACAAAAGAATCATTATTAAGTTTAATAAAAGCGATTGTTTTGGTGTCAACTTTTTTATATATCTACCGGGTTTGGTAGTGATGGCTAGTTTGCCAAAATCGATTAATAAATACAAAATATTTCAGCAAGACTATCATCATTAACTAGAACTTATTTCATACAGAATAAATTAAAAATATAAGGAATAAAAAACTGTTAAACTTCGCTCGGTGATGATATTTATTTATTTAATAAAGCTGAGCGCTTTCGAGACTCACGTCTCATCTTCAGAGTCCAGAAATCTACAAACAAATATCAAACAGCGTTTTAAAATTTTTTTTAATTATTATACCCCTTTCATCTTTATACGTATATCGACTATTCCGATTTTTTGATAATTTTAGAATTTGATTTTGTGAAATATTGTTTTGCGAATTGTACGATTTAATTTAATGCTTGTTTCGCTCATTAATTTAATATATATATATATATATATATATGTACATGTATATATAATTCGTGAGTTGTAGACCAGGCTAATAAATAGAATTTGAAAATTATTTGGTCTTCGTCCAATGATTTTCTACAATTACTTACTGGGGCAATATTTCTAGAATAAATTTTATCTTTATCAGNCTATAAATGTTAAATATTTAGGCTTTTAAGAATTTTAAATACTGTTTGATATGTTGTTTATAGATTCCTGGGCTCTGAAGATGAGACATTGAGTCTCGGAAGCGCTCACTCAGCTTTTTTAAATAAATAAATCATCACGGAGCGAAGTTTAACAATTTTTTATCCCTTATAATTGTATAGCTTCGCCCCAGTTCATTAAAATAATAAATATAAAAATATTTTTTCATTGTTGGTCTAAAGTAGGTACTGATTCATGTTGGATTAGTGGGATGTTAGTGTGTTCACAATTCTGTGTGAAACGTAATTTCACCTTCCAGCAATTGCCGATGATCACTTCGTAAAATTTTACATGGAGATACTAATAAACCTCTGGTTTCTGGTTATCTAACTGGAGAACTGGAGTCGTTGGCGCTTGTGACACTAGTCCAGGCGTACACTGCCCCCGGTTAGCTGACCACAGTGACACGGCTCGCCGACCCTACCACTAACCACCCATCTCAGCTTTGACATCCTTGTCCCCTCTATTCGATACTGATATTCAACGAGTCCCCGAGATTTTGAACTACCGACTCCTATTGGCCACATAACTTTAGGAGGGGGAGAGAAGAACAGGCCCGACATCTTTTACAAAATATGAGGAGAGGAAATGGGCATATCAATAGGGGTGGGGGAAAAACAAAAGAATAAAGTAGTCAAAAAGGCTGGGTAACTTTCTACGTAAAAAATAAATAAAAGATTCTCCTTCGTCTTTTATCCTGCTTAATCTAGGATTAAATTACTTATTTACTATTATCTTAACTTTAATGAAACGTGGAAATTCTAGTAAGATTAGGTTGCTTCTGCGTGACTTCTTTCTTCCCAGCGCAATTATACCATATTGTTTTACACTAATTCCTATTGGGAGTGTAAGAAAATGTGTAAACATTTATGTACCAGCTAGCGGTATTAACAGATTTTCCTAGTGGAAAATACACTATTCACGTTTGTCTTAAGATTCGAATTAAAAAAAAAGTCTTCAATTGTGTGTGTATATGTAAAAGTGTTTGTTTGCTCTTTAGATTTCGTAATTATTATAATAATTAGGCTAAACTGGATACTTTAACTTCTGTTTGCAAATTGTTGAATGATTTTATTAATAACTGAAATCGGCCATTGGTGGGGGAGATGTGATACGGGTGGCAGTGGTAGGAAATGTGGGGTGGCTGATCACTAAGTAATCACAATTAGAAATGGACCGAAAGTCAGTGCTACTTTCTGCTCACTGTGATTCGCCTTCTGTAATTCCATTCATACTTGGTCAGCTTAGAAGTCACAAATGTTTGAGTTCCAGTAATCATATTTTATAATTTAAAAATGGATTTTATATTTATATATAACAGAACTTTATTGAAAGATATTTTTATAAATTGACTGATATTTATCTTACAATTTTGAGTCACATCATGCAGAATACATTAGTTTTTTTTTTTCATCTTTAAGATTATATAAATCAATTATCTCCAACATAGTTTTACACAGTAAGGAAAAATGTAAATACAAATAAAAAATTTGTTCCGAAGACAAAAGTAGTAGCTGGTCCTGAGGAATAGTTGTGATTGGGAGTCATTGATATTGAATATTAAAAATGACAATTCAAATCTCACGATCCAGAGTAGAATGTTTGAACTATGATCTAAGAGCACTTGACAAATTCGACGTTAACAAACGTAAATTTACACTGGAAAATAAATGTCTTTAGACAAATTTATTGAGAAATGAAAGCTTACCTAATGCCATGGGTGCTTAGATCAGGGTGACTACCTTGTGATAGCCTCTCCCTCCATGACCCTAAGAGGCAGTTTAAAAAAATCAAACCTTAATTGGATCTTATTTCAATGTAGTTTACGTTTATGTTGAAAACTCTAATGAATTAATAGTTTATCAATTTATAAATATTCCTCTGTTAAATAAATTATTATTATTTTGACAGAATTTAGAATTTTATCGATTCTAAAGTAGTAATACTTTGTATAATATTTTCATTTTTCATAAAAGATTTTAAAATCAAGAATTATATTGGTATTTTAAAAATAATTTTAAGAAAATCATCAGAGAAACAGACTATTTTGGGAGTTATCGACCCATAGTGTACGTTTCCATGGCAGCATCTTCAGCTGAACCTCTACAGCTGTTTATCTTCTTGACATCAATTAGGTTTTAATTAAGTTGAATAGGATTTCTTATTGTTTGTAGGGAATTATTAATTTTAGATGGCAATATTTGGATTTGGTGACCCATTCACTTCATTTGTGAACGATCCTTTTTTTCGGTAAGTGTCGTAAAAGCACTCACTTATCCCAGAGTTAAAATTTAGAAATTCTTATATTTGCAGCCGCCTATAAAAAAAATGTAAAATTTATGTAATTTATGTAACTTTTTATTTTCTCTTTAGAAATGACAAATATTAAATAAATTGTTATTATTGAATTCTTGAAATAAAGATAAAATTTTTAATTTACCCTTCAAATTTAGTTTTGATATTTTAATAATGACTCACAGTATCATAATGACCGCATCAGCTTATTACTTGTTCAGTTTAGATCCCTTTGTCAATGTATGTTGGCAGGCTATACCCAGCGCTGCTAAATGCATTTCATTAATAGTCTTTGGTCAAAACCCTTAACATTCCGGAAGTATCTACATGAAAAATAATTAAGCACACTACCATTGTTATATGAATGAAGTATTATTTAAAATAGTTCATTGTTGAAATTATTTATTGCTATTAAAAATGTATGGTGTCATTTATTAAAATTAACCATTAGTTGTGATTTAAAAAAAAAAAAATGTTAACTTGAAGTATGATTCATTAATTTAAGTATGGAATTTAAACCTTGATTGTTATGTAACTGAGTAAAATAAATTTATATAAGAAGTACTTAGTAGAAACCTCTTTGCTTTGAATTTACTGAAATTCATATAGTAACATATTTCTGTTTTTACTTTCAAACAATCATGATATATAGATCTTGGTTGATAAATAGCTAAGCAAATAATTAAATTTTTTTAAGTTGTCTTCTGGAGGACACCTCCCTCTTCTTTGTTTGTTAAAAATTAATATTGTGCCTACCACTTTTGTGGTAACAGATAAATTAAAAAAAAATATAAATTGTTCATATTTTAACTTATCTAGGATCAATTTAATGGCGTGAGTGATGAATATTAACAATGCCAGTTGTATACCCATTCGTCTACAGACCTCATAGCAAAATTGAATACTGGGAGCCATAAAAGATTCTATGTAAATTATAATACAAATTTTTTAATTATTACTATTACTATTTTACATGTGGTAAAGCAATATGATTGAAATTAAGTTTTGTTTTGTTTTTATTTAAAACTCATGGCTCGTCTAGTAGATGGCTCGACTATTTAAAATGTTTAAAAATCATAATACTAATGAATGATTTTAAGTTAACTAAGAATAATTTATTCCCCGTAAAAATCAAACAATCTACTCAATGGAATAAGCTTTTATTAGGCTGTCATTATTAATGATTTGGTATATCTGTAGTTATAATTTTGTTGATTAATGTATCAATGAATAAGTTTATTGGAGTTAAGAATATTGAAGAGGGGCAATTATATAAGCACTACATATTTTTTTATGTGTGATATTGTACACACCCACACAACAAAATTGAAATACACGTTGAAAAAAGTTTCAATTTTTTTTTGTTTGTTATCTATAGCTCTCTAATTTAAAATATTGTTTTCCAGGACAAGCAATACTGCCCGAGAGAGCTTTCACCAGGTTGCTCAAATGATGGACTCTATCATGTTAGATACCTTTGCGCCTATGAGCTTCACCAAAGTCACTGCAAGGCCTAGTCGTTCACAAAGGCGATCCCATTCACCTCCACCATCATCTCGAAACAAAGGTATGCTAACTAGTGCCAGTTTTACTCATGATATATACTTTTTCTGTTAAAATTTGGTAAATGAGCTTTCATGGAATGCATACATACTAATGTTGTATATTTTACATGGCATATTCACTGCTTGGTTTGTTAGTGTTGCCCTAATTATATCTTTAGCCTCTATTGTCTTTATAGTTATTTTTCTTTTACGTGTTTTCATTCATTTCTGTCTGTAGATATGTATAAGACCCAAAACTTAGCCAAATATTTTACATTTCAAACTTCTTAAAGAGAGTATTTTTTAGCACGACGAGCCACTTGAGTTCTTTAATTTATTTATTAATTATCTTGAAGTTATTATTTCACTTGGTCATTAAGTTATTATTCTCTTATTTACTGTCTGTCAACTGATTTTTGCAGGTGTAAAAAAAGGAGATTTTCCCTTTCCTCCTAAAATGTATGAGTATCTTCTTTTCTTGTATCCTTCTTTTCAAGAATGCGTTAAATTATTGAGTAATGTCTCTCGCTATACCAAAATTCAGTTTCATAGTTTCAATTTGTTTACCATTTCTTACTTCTTGCTATAAGTCAAAGCTTCTAACTAATATTAGGAAGTGAATAATATTGAATTTAACTAACACAGTTTACTCCAAACTCTGCATGCCAGAAAAAGGAATGGAGTGTGAATGGGGCACAGGCACATGGCTCTGCTACAATTATTATTATAAAACTACCTTTTCCCTTCTTGATAATTCTAATCATTAAGTGACATGACAACCAGTGAAATTGAGCCTGAAGATGATTTAGAAATCTAGAATATTTTCTGTAATGTGCTAACACAGAGCAAGTAAAAATATTCAACTGAAAAGTAATTTAACACAATTTTTTTATATGGGAGGCCAGTTATTAAGACCATTGAAAATTTAATAATGGAGGAATCTTATTGATAAACTTTGTAGCTGAGACTTTGATCAGTAGAAATCATGAGGTTTCATGGTAAGCAGGATTTAAAGCAGCTAAACCACTTTTGACATTTACTAATGACAAGGGTTACTATAAACAGCAGATCATTATCTCCATCCCAGTTATTGTTGCTGCTACTCCAATTTTGTTTCTGGGAATAGCTAGCCTAAATTATAGGCAATTTCGAGTGGAGTGTGACGAAAATCTTTCAAATTGAACTGTTTTTTTCCACCCTGAGTAATTGCATTTTTTTTTTTTGTTTAACTAGATTGTAGATCACATTTTTTTTTTCTTATAGGAATCCTATTTTTTATGTTTAAGCTTTATTTATTTATTTTTGTAATGTTTAATAATTCATTTATTTGTGCTTGTAGATTATTTTTTCACTTTTTTTCCTTAATTTTTTTGTTCACTCTTTATTTTGTAGATTATTATTGCATGTTGCATTGAGGTTTCTTTTAATATGTTTGAAGGTGGAATAAGCTATTTTTTGACAGAGGTCCAAACCACTCCCCGTCAAAGGCGAGCCTCTCCTAGTTCAACTTCTCCAAACTCTCGGCATATAACCAACAAGTGGGTTGCATCACTTCGGAAACGAGATCCAGAACTCCAACCTACACTTCCTGCTATTAACCGACCAAAGTAAGCAAAATGTTTCAAATAAAACTTTTTTTCTTTAATTTATGTACTATGTTGTTTTTAAATTTTTAAAATTTAAAATAAATGTTCATAAATTAAATTATTTTTACAAATTTTTCACAATATTGTCAATTGGCAGTGACATTAACACTGGAGGAGAGAACAGCAAATGCCACAACTTCAATATAAAAAACTTAAACATTAAATTTTAATTATTAAGTTAAGATAGAGTACCATCCTACTCTTGGACAATAAATACTGGTTAAGTTTCAAATATTGAATTGATGTTATTTAACATGGGGTTCATATACCAAATTATTAATATTCCCAATTGGATTGGTTATATTATCTAAAGATTTCAAGCATTTACAATATAATATCCATTTCTACTTCCAGCATTTTAGGATCATAAGAATTACCAATAGTCTTAAAAATGGATTTCATGATAAGTATAAAGGAGTTAAGACATGTTTTTGAAATACTATCTAAATAAATCTGAAAGTATTGAGCAATGGAAGTTGAATATATTTGTTGAGATAAAATGTGTGACTTATTATTTGTTGACTTGCATGAGATTGAATGGTAGAGTGTGAGGCTTGTCCCACATGGATGCTGTTGAGTGCTGCAGTAGGGAAAAGTAATGAAACTGCGACATAAGAGATATTGCTGAACTGTGAATTGTTTCTACAGTTATTCAATCCCAACAATACCTTGATTGGGAAGTTTATCAAATGTGTATGTTGTTTTCTTTACATTACTTGTCTTAGGGTAAGACATCAATGTTTCGATGGACTACACTGATTTGACTTTACCTTGTGACTTGTAGTTACTTACTCAGGTAACCATTTCTTTTTAAGTTTTTTACTCACTGTAAAAATATCCTATGTAATACAAGCATAATCTTAGCTTGTTAAATCCCATCAACTTCTTCAGAAAAAGCCTCAGTTTCATTCTTTGTTTCAAAGAAGACATTTGACTATCCTACAAAATTCTTGTTATTTTAAGGCATAACTGGTCAAAAAAAGTTTCACAGCTGCTGAAGCAACTTGTGAAATTATTAAATTTGAAGGGGAAGGTGTTCTTGATCTGAGCAGTGGAGATAGAAAGGAAGAAGGGCTCCAGGCAATTAATGGACATTGATAAGGTTCTGCAGGCAGCTTTTTTGTCAAATCCGTCCATAAGTGCTTGTGAACTTGCCAGGGAGTGTGGTATGTTGAAACTGCTTTTCTGGTGGCTACATGGGAGCAATTTGAAAAAAAGTCCATGTTTTGCATTTTTTGGTATTTTGAAGGTGTTATTCACCACAAATTTGTTCCTGATGTTGAAACGAATTTGTTTTAAAATTGTCTGGGCATTATTCTGCTTTGATCAACCGAGAAGGAGTTTTATATCAACGAGTTAATGCTCATCTTCACACTTCTCGTTGAGCCAAAGAAAAGTTTAAATACCTTCATTGGTTGGAACTCCTGCCCCATCTACCATATAGTCCCGATCTTATCAATCAGATTATTTCTTGTTTCGATCCATGGCCCATTTACATCAAGGGAAAAAATTTTGATAATTTTGTAGAAGTTGAAATTGCGGTACAAGAAATTCTTTGATAGCCATCCCAAGGAACAGTAGCATATATAGTTAATTTGTCTGCTCAGAGTCCTGTGTTCAAAATTTTTAAAATAATAAAACCAAACTAGATATTTAGACTTTTTCTTCCAAACCCTTGGATGAGTTAGTTAATGTCTGAAATTGGTCAGGAAGGAGGGTTTAGAGGGTAACTTAGAAAGGTGACTAAATCTTTGTTTCTAACAACACTTTCATAAAAAGTTATGGAACACTTATATAGTATGTATTTATTAGACAAATATTTATAGAAAATCATTGAAAGTTATTAGCATAATAACTATTAATGAATGAATTATTCATATTATCTTTCAGTTGAAAAATATTAGAATGTCCTCACCAAATTGCAGAAAATATCTTATACAAAGTTAGTTAATGACATTAACTATGAACTTTATAATTTTATCACTTTAAAAAAGACTCATACTTTTTTGACTGACAATTTACTAATTTTTTTTTTTTTTTTTTAATTTGACTAGGTCTTTGCTGTAAAAACAGAAACTTAAGTTTACAAAAAAGGGCAAGTTATCTTGTGCATATTTTTTATTACAAAAAAAGAAATATCATGTATGACTTATTAATTACACAAACGATATTCTTATTAATCATTATTCATTCATTTAAAAGAACTTAAATATTGTTAGATTATTTAATCTATTAATGAGAATATAAAATATAAGGGAATAAAATATCCCTTAATATGATACTTTTTTTCTATGATTTCTAAATTCTCAAGGAATAATATTAGGCATATAAATTTACCAAATAAATAAAAATCTTTAAAGCATCTTGAAGTCTTTAGAGCAGTAAAATAAAATAATATATGTTTTCTTAATATAGATAGATCATATCTTCCTATGTTCATTCTGAACAAAAGGATCTGTATATATTCTTCTTTCATGGTTTCACAATATAAACTAACACATTATTGCAAAGACATGTTCGTTCTGCTCAGTCAGGAGCAGTGAATGTAACGAAATAAAATATAAAATGTCACTATTATTTTCATTTTGGCACTGTCACTTTAAAATCAGTAAAGCCTCATATAATTCAGTGTTCTCATCAAAAATATAGTCAAACTTATCAACTTTAAAAGTGTTTTTATCAACTTGCAGTCACAGCACTGTAAGTGGCGAAATATTTACATGAATATTATAAAGTAATAAAATAGAATAAAAGAAGAGTTTTTGACCATAGATATTATTATTAGATGATTTTAGTAAGGGTTTGGTCAAGGTAGATCCAAAAAAAAAAAAATACAAATTTAAAAAAAGTGTATTTTTTTAAAAGATTATCTGCCAATGTTTCGGCTTACATTGTAAGCCATCTTCAGGGCTGTAGAAATACAATGTCATGAGAATACAATAATAATGACAATATTGTTATACAGAATTACCATAATGTAAAGTGATATCAAAAGTATGAATGTAGAAAGATATGTAAGAGAATTTAAAAAACATCCAGACAACTGCAGACAACAAAAAAAAAAAAAATTGAATAACATTAAAATAGTAATTTACCACACCTGTCTATCATGAGACGAGAGAGGATGTCCTGTCCCTAAGTTCACATTTCCATGACGAAGACAAAATATAATTTTTCTTAATAACACCGTGGGTGGTGGAAGGGTTGGGGAGGGGAAGGTAAGACGCCTCTTGAAGGTACAAAGGGAGAGCGGCCTATTTCAAAAGGGGGCAATAAAAAGGAAGAGTATTATTGGGAATAGGTAACTTTGTAACTGGGAAAAATGTTTGACAGGTTTATTGAGAAGGAGGGCTAATGGTTTTTAGAATGTTTGAATAAGTTGAAGAAATTTGTTCTATGTCCGTTCTGTTCTTAACTGGGTAGTGATATAAGTTAATGTGAATGGTTTCAGATAAAAGGTGTTTATGTTCATATGGTTCAATAGAAAGAATGGTTATGCTCTCAAAGTCAAATGTGTGTTCTTCATGAAAAACATGTTTAGTAAGGGCAGTTTTTATTAGTTTATTCTTTATGTCATTTTTATGGTTATTGATTCTATGGGAAATAGGGTTTTTGTTTGTCCAATGTAAGACCATGGCAATTAGTTGTGGCACAGGGAATTTTGTAGATAACATTAGTTCTGTTAGGAAGGGGGATGGGGTCTTTGAGGATGGTGTAAATAGATTTTAGTTTGTTGTTGGTGGAAAAAGAAAGCTTAAGGTTATGGAAAGTTTATCTGAGAGATTTCTTAATATTTTCTCATCCACAATTGAAATGATTCAGTTGAGCAATAAAAAAATTAGTTGGGGTACATGAAATGGAATGGAAGTAAAGCATATAGATAACCTTTCCATTGTTAGAAATCATGCTTGTTCTTGATGAATATAGAGAAATGGAAAATATTTTTGAACTGAAGTAAGCATGACCTGAGATATAAATAACCGAATATATATCATTGGTTATACAGAACCCTTAGGTTAGAAATAGGCATGAATTGAGATTAGTAATGGAAACTACGTAAAGATACCATATCAATTTGGAAACTAAACACTATAGTCATTTTAGGGAGTTATGACAAAACCGATTTTTTAACATCAGATGTTTAATAGCCTTATATTCATTAATAGCCTTAGAAAGAATTGTATTACAGGTGATATGTGATATTTTTTATATTTTGCAACATACTTGTCAAATTCTGTACCTCTTCTACTAGATTTATGCTTATTCATTTATCTTCTCTATTAATTTTTATTTTGAAACTTGCATTTTTTTAAAAGGAAGTGATTATTGAACTATATTATTTTTTGCTTTTCCAGATTAGGTACAAATTTAGGAGTTCCCAAATCTCGATCTTTAGATGGTTCTACCATCATTGGCATCAATGGAAATCCATACAAAAAGGAAAGACGGGCTCCTAAAATAAAGAAAGGATATAGTTCAGAAGAAGGTAAACCCAATGATGAACCCAAAAGTGGTGATGAAACCAAAGAAACAGCTGATGAAAATAAAATAGAATTAAAAGAAACCCGATTTGAGCCAATTGGATATGAACAACATTTAGTTGAAACCATTGAAAAAGACATACTGCAAAGGGATTCTGTTATTAGGTGTGTTTTTTATTTGATCTATTATTGAAGTTTTAAAATGAAGCAAATTATATTCTCTCATTGAAATTATTTTTAATAATATATTTTCTTTTACCTTTTGATCTTTATAACTAAACTAACTTGAACAATTCATTGAGAGCCTTTCTAGGGTTTTATTCAAACTTCTTGCCTTTATCAAGTTATTTCTCCATTTTCCTCTCTCCTCTACTGAAAAAAGGCTTAATGATATTGATTGTGTGTGAGCATATTTATATATTTTTTTTTGTTTTACAGATGGGAAGAAGTGGCGGGACTTTCAGAAGCAAAAGGTATACTTCAGGAAGCTATGGTTTTACCTTTGCTTTTGCCTGACTATTTTAAGGTAACAAACATTGTACTTTCTTATATTCAGCCCTATGGAGAAATATAAACAGATTATAGACTTATTATGTCCCTGTTACGGAACTCTATTAATCATAGTTAAATTTTTTCTATTTTTAACTATTTAATTAACTTTTATCAAATAATTTGATGCTAAAAAAAAAAAGACACATAAAAATGCTATTATATTAGATATATTACAATGCATGTTAACTATAGTAGTTTAAAAGAGTATTTTTATGTTTGTTAGGGGTTTTGAGGCGCTAACTGCAGTGGTCATCAGAGCCTTCTATAGTTCTAAAAGATGTGCGAGTGGTCACAGGACCGAAAAAAACCAATGGCTTATAGTGTTTAAAGTACAGCGAGAATGTAGGAAAACCAGACAAATGCAAGAGTCCCCCCACAACCTGAACCCCCATCCCTGCCTCATTTCTTTGTCCATTGTATGGGAATGACTTGTCAACCTGAGATGAGTGTGTGCTCAGTATGCCAAACCGATCATGTTTGAGGAAGAACAACCACGCCCCAGCGAAACGTTCCAAAAGATCCTTACATGCGACAGGCCACTTTCCTTGTTCATACTATCTTGTAAATCAAGATTTTGTAAAATTGGTCAAAGTTGATCATATAGAGAAATATATTGCAAGAATTGGATTGTGTTGTTAATGTTTTCTTTGTTATCAACGAGCAATAATGGATATAGATGGGGTGAGGTTAAAGCTTTTGAGAAGATGAGTATAACAATGAAATTCAACAAATTGTGTGAGATTGAGAGTTGTATTTGACATGACCTATACATAAAATAAAAGTTACTTCTATATTTTTGCTTTACTAAATAAAGAGATATAAAAGACTTTTTCTTCCAAACAAGGAGGGAAGTGTTTAAACCTGTTTAGTTTTATGAGTCAAAATGTATAAACCATTATTTTGACTCAATAACATGTAATTTTGACTATCAGTCTTTGGGGTTGTTTCAGTGCATAGCAGAGGACTGTTTAAGGAAAACGTGAACCTTAGCAATTTAAAACTATTTTTCATTTTCAGATGCTTACTTTGTTTTCTTTTTATACCTCTCTAAAATCTGTTCATTTTGTGGTTTGGAAGAGTTGGAATGTATGTATATAGATGTGGTTCTCTCAATTCCTAACTGTTTTGTACCAATGAATTTGTTTACATTGATCTATAAGATTATATCTTAAAGAAAATTATATAACTGTTAATATACAACTATTTTTCTTGTTAGACAATAAACCCTCAAAGTAAATAATTTTTTTCTGAAAGTTTTTGAGAAAAAATAATTTTTACATACTTCCATCTCCACTCCTTTGGTTTCTTTACTGTTGAATCTAACATCAATTCACAAGATTGAACTTAGCAAAGGGTATTGTATCAATTTGCTACTTTGAATTTCTAAAATTATTTTCATCTATTTATTGGTCTAGATAAGCTTTTTCCTATGTTAAATTTAACTGGTGAAGTCTCGAGGATCAAAAATTTATATTTTATAGGGAATACGAAGACCATGGAAGGGTGTACTTATGGTTGGACCACCTGGTACCGGAAAAACTATGCTTGCTAAGGCAGTAGCAACTGAGTGTGGAACTACATTTTTCAATGTGTCTTCCTCAACTCTTACTTCAAAATACAGAGGAGAATCAGAGAAACTAGTTAGGCTGCTATTTGAGATGGTAAATTAAAATATACTGGTCATAATTAAATTTCTGCTTTCATTTTCATTTTTCTATTTGTTGGGCATATTATATTCTGAATTTTTTTTATTTTTTGGGAGGGTTTATATAAGTTAGAAATATGCAGCTTAGGAATGATGTTGGATTTTCTATACTATAAACTATACTTTAGGTCAGGTTGGATTCAGCAATATTTCAAGCAAAGAATAATATTTCTTTTAACAAAACACATCACTAGTTATAATTTTCACCTGATTTTATTTTTGTTATCAGTCAATAACAGCTGTTACATGTTTCTTTAAGATTGCTTTAACTATTACTATCACATTAATTTAAAAGTTTAATTCAAATGTTGAAAACTTGTCTTTAAAAATTTATTTTGCTCTAAATTTTTTTTAGGCAAGGTTTTATGCTCCATCTACGATATTTATAGATGAGATTGACTCTCTTTGCTCACAGCGTGGTACAGATTCAGAGCATGAAGCTTCTCGGCGATTCAAAGCAGAACTTCTTATTCAGATGGATGGAATTAATTCTTCTGGGTAAGTCACCAGAAGTACCTGCTTGCAAAAATATAATAAAATGCTACAATGCTTTCTTCTGTACACTTGTATCTTATTGTAGTGTTTGGCCAACTTTAATTTTCATTTTATTAATATTTTTATAAATTAAAAACCTATCTGATATATAGTACGTCTAGTATCCCAACCCCATTTAACCAACTTAAATTAACCCTCTAAGCACTACTCTAAACTTTTAAAACATGTTTAACAATTGATTAAGTAATGCTTAGTGCTGATGGTAACAGAAAGTTGGAGATAGTTATTTGTTGTTGTGAATTGTCTGCTTCTATGTGAAGTACATTTAATTTCTTCAAAGATACTACTGATCTTTCCCTATGTATTGTGTTTTCCGATTGTATGTTTACATCTGGTTAACCGAAATGCCGTTAAATAAAAATATGATTGTAAAACTTGTATAATATTACAATTTTTGAATAATGACTTAATCTAATGGTGGTAATTCAATTTAATCTGTCTGTATCTTAAATTTAATATCTGACTAGAATTCTAATGTTCTAGGGATGACAAAATTATAATGGTTCTTGCTGCAACAAACCATCCTTGGGATATTGATGAAGCATTTAGAAGAAGATTTGAAAAAAGAATTTTCATTCCCCTTCCTGACTGTATGTAATTTCTTTTAGAAGTTGATAATAGCAGTAATGATTGTGCTTGCTCATAAGTTTAACTTATTTTTTTCATTTACTAATTTTTTTATAAGTATGAACTACTCTTATTAGCAAGCTTGTTTTTTTAGCTTCAATCACTAAGCTGTAACAGTGTTTTTCAAATATATCCAAGAATTTCAATTATTACTTTCCATCATATTTAACATCATTCTGCTTTTATTATTAAAACCTCCAGTACTTACTAGATCACTGTTTTATGGAGGAATATTGTGATTTTGACAGTTATTCATTTGTTAAGGGATTGAGTTAAACTTGACTTGTTAGCTCAAAATCACTTGTGATTTTGACAGTGATTTTTTTGTTAAGGGATTGAGTTAAACTTGAACTCTTAAACCTTCATCTTTAAATTATTTCACCTTGCATTTAGCATATTTGTAATTGTAGATAGTAGGGAATAGTTTCCATCATACATGAATGTCATTTATTTTATTTTAATTTTTTTTTTAGTTGATACCAGGCTTGCTCTTCTTCAGCTTTGTTTGAAAAACTTAGAGGTAGACCCTGGACTTGACTACGAGCGAATATCGAAGCAACTGGATGGTTACACCTGCTCTGATATAATAAATGTCTGCAGGTACATATTTTTATAAATACATGATATTTTTATTTTTTTACATGATATTTTAAAATGCTTCTAAACAGGCTAAAATATGAAACAATTTAGACTATATGCCAAAAATAAAAAATCACTATCCCGATTAAAACACGTTTAAAGTCTGTGTCAGTTATCTTGCTATTAGCTATTAGTTTGTTACTGGCTATGAGTTAATAAGTAATAAGAACAGGAGATTTACATTAAATATAATTTATTATTAATTGCTAAAGAAAAGGAATTAATGATCTACATTCTTACTCTGACCAATTCTGTCATTATAAGAACCATAATTCTAATTATAAGAGAATGGTTTGTGAATACATGAATTTGTTTTTCAAAATTAAAAATTTACTCATTGTGATCTATTAGTAACATAAGTGTTAATAAATATATGGTTCTATGCCAAAAGGGATACATGTTCATAGAAAATCTATGGGGAGACAGAACCCCTTTCATTTCATGTGATTATTTTCAATATATTTTTAAAAGCAAACATTAACTTACATTAGAATTATATGAAGTATTTGGCCGAGAATTCCATTTTGACTAATGGGTGAGTATGCTGCTTCGCATATCATGCGCAGTAGACAATCCCTTCCTCCAAAAGCCATCCTAAAATTTTAATCTTGGTATCACTTAATTATAATAAATCATTGCTTTGTTGATATGAATATATTTTGCAAACACCTAGTTCTGCAATTCTTTATAATCGACTCACTATAACTCAATTCTCCTCAAACTGATATAAAAAATTATTCATGACTTTAAGCTAGGCAGTTGAGACTGCTATATATAGCATATAGGATATAAAAAAATAAAATATAAGTTCTAGTTTTAGAATTTTAGAAGATTCCAGAAGACTTTTTTAATAACTTCTGTATTTTAAATATTTATTATCCTATTTTTTAAAAATAAACTGCTAAAATGATAAATACCTTTCAAAAGCTTCAATAATTGCATTGTATAATGAAGTTCTCATTTTCTTTCTACTGAAGTCTGCAAAAGCTAGTTCTGGATTTGTGAACTGAGTTGCATTTGTTGGCAGTGCATAGTTGGTTTTCACAATTAACCCAAATGTAACACTTTCTCTTTCTAACTCTACGGGGATACCAAATCCTGCAATTATCTGGGAGGGAAAAAAAGTTTTAAAATCATATTTTCTTTATTCTGAAATCACGAATAAAAAATTTTTAGTGGCTTTGTATTTAAAAATAGAGCAAATTAAAATTCTTGTGTACTGAAATAAAATTAGTTATGCTATCACAATTTTTGCCAAAATGCATTCATTTTGGATTCATTGTTTCTGAAAAAATAAAGACATTGACTTCCAGGGTTCAATTTATTTAAATGATTCAGATAATGCAATATTTAGGTTACAGCATCCATACATAACTGTTGAACCATCCCTCCTTGAACACCTTATCAACTTTGTTTCCACATCAAATTGTCAGTTTTGTTTAGTCAATGGAGGAAGACTTTTCTTTTCCTCAATTATTTTTATTTAATGCTATATATTTTATATATTTAAGTATAAAAAAATTGAAATATGCATTCTTTATTACTAATCTTTCTTTTTCCTATGAATGACTCCTGGTACAAGTACAGAGAAAGAGACAGCCTTTGGACACTAATTTATGGCCTTTGCTTTTAGAAAATTCCAAAAGATGATTGTTCTTATTGGTTTTGAGATTGTTTTGAAGAGGATTGCTGCAAAAATAGTTATCCAGAAATTAGAATCACTATAGTTGGGAATGTAAGGATGGATGGATACAATTTTTGTTAATGTATATGTTTTTCAGGTTGGTTTTCCTAAACCAATTTGAAGTCTTGAATCAATGTTGGTATTTAAGGGGATATTTGTTGAATATATGTGTAATATGGAATGTGTCCGTGAAGAGCTTGAAGAGAGTATTTCCTAGTTGTGTAATACAATTTTCTTGGAAATAGGCTTAAGAGAAGGCTTCATACAACAACAAGTTTTTTAATATGTTGCTAGTGAATTATAATAGAGTCTTTATGAGATAAAACAGATATGGAGTGTGATGCATGTTAAATGTTATGGGATATTGCAATGTAATAAGTAGAATGTTCTCTTAATAAGGGAATTGACGCTGAAGATGTGTAGAAGAGTAGATGTGAACAGTGCTCTTTTTACAATAATTACTGAGGAATTTAAAACTATTATTGCTTTTTTTTCATAAATAATTTTCTTTATTTACTATTGTATATATAATTATGAGTATGATGTCAACCTGTAAAGATAAATTCATGAAATAAATTATTTCATGTAAATAGTTTAAAATTATTTATTTATTTTTTAACCTGTCCTTCAACTACTTAGGCTAATGGAGGGAAGAACCATCTACAGGTTGCTACCCTACTCTTAGTACCCATAGCACTGGGCAAGCTATTATTTCTTGATAAAAGCCAGTCTAGGGCAGGGCTCGAACCCACTGTGCCAGGCTTGTGAAACCCAAATTGATAATTGATCATGAAATTTATAATTAAAATTTCTTATAAATGTTGAGTTTTCTCAAGCGACTTATCATAGGGAACATTAGGAGGATGGTATACAACAGCGTAAAGAGGGGAATTAGTGAAAAGGAAATCTACATGAGGGATAGGAGAAGAGGAGGAAGCCAGAAAGCGAATTTTCATACTCTTGTGTACATAAAGCCCCCCCCCCCCCGCCACTTGTTGGGTCAGTCGTGGACGAAGAGTGTATGATCGATTGTTGGGTCAGTCGTGGACGAAGAGTGTATGATCGAGGAGAAATGGCTATAGAGGGTTTAATTAGGTTTCACATACAGAAATGACTTGGAAAATTTTTTGGTTGAAATAGGAATTGTACAGGGAACTAGAAAAAAAAACTGTACCACAGCCAAGGTACGATTCAAATCAATAATGAAAAGTGGGATTACTTTACCACAATTATCATGGTTTGGATTTTGGTGGAAATATTCTGGAAATGAGTAGAAAAGGATTGGTCATTGATGTGACAGGATTTTAGTTTATTAGATATTATAGTTGGGATAGGCATCATTTTCCTCCCAGACAATATGCCGGGTTGTTAGGTCCCTCTTCACTCTTCTAAATCTGACAATCTTGTCCCGCATACATGGCTGAATGAACTTTGCTACAATAACCAGGGGGTCATCCCTTCTCTGGCAATGAACCATATCTAGGTCTTCACCTTCTGGAGCTATCTCCAGACCCAGACTGGTGTCTAGACATGCGGGAGTATCATAAGGTCGCACTGGTACCCCTCGAACTTCAATAGATCTGGAGAGTAAGTCTTGTTGGGCATGATTAAGACTCACCTCTAGTTCTGTCACCCTTAACTTCAATTCAAGTGCTAGTTATTCAAAAATTTTTGTCTGTGATTCTAACCTGTTCTCTATTTAAAAATAAAATAAAATTCTATTTAAGAAGCTTGGCATTTCAAAAGCTATGTCATTGCTTTTCTTAAGAGAGTCTTTACACTCTCTCAGCTCCTTAGTAACACTGCTCTTTTTCTCACCCATCTCACTTGAAAGAGCCCTCTTTGTCTCCTGTATATACATAAATAGATCACTCTTCTGAGTAGATCTCGCTGGTGAGGTTTTCATAACTTTCTCACATGTCAAACCTTTTCATTGAGACCACTGAGACTTAATATCTGAGTCATCAATACAGCAATGCCTGCTGCTATTACAGAACTGTAATTTTACATTAACATTATTAACTTTTATTTGACTCCAATTGTGTTTAGACTTACATAGGCCTATTGATTTAAAAAGTTCTAGATAAATAATGAGGAATCACTAAAGTGTAATAGATTTTTTAAAACTTCTAGCTTAGAGTATATTCTGAAGAGACGTTTCTAATAATTATCTTATATTGTTTGCAGTATTAACCAGTAGTTTACTAGCATCTTAAATTAAACTATAATTTTTTGACACTTTTTTTATTCATAGGATTGTTAAATTAGTTTTTCTGCAAAATTTCTGTGAAATGATTTTTAATAAGTGTTACATTTCCTTTTAAATTACATAAAATAGCCTAATATAATAAATATTCTTAGTCCTGTCATAAAATAAAATAATATTTTATTTTAAGGCTTGGCTTATCAAATTTTTTCTGATTGAATACCATCACCAGTTTACAAATAAAAAGTTTTGGAACTACCAAATAAATAACAGGGACATGGTTTGAGATGCTATATGTTGNATTAAGAAATTACTATATGGAGTGCTCAGAATCTGACCGCATACTAATTTATTAATTTTTATTTTATTTTTAGAGATGCTGCTATGATGAGTATCAGAAGAAAAATTCACGGCCGATCCCCTGAGGAAATAAGAAAGCTTAAAAAAAGTGAAGTAGATTTACCGGTTACTTCTGGAGATTTCAAAGAAGCTATTTCAAAATGCAGGAAAAGTGTTAATTCAAAAGACATAGCACGATACAAGACTTGGATTGAAGAATTTGGCTCCTTCTGATAATCATTATCCACCTTGGTACCAGTTTTTTTATGATGCCTTGGAATTATTATCCTACCTTTGTAAGCCATTTATCTTTTGGGTTTAGATGGTAGGCAATATTTTTCCTTGAAGTCTGATTAGCTTGTTGACAAAAGTCATTGATCCTACCTATTCGAAATTGGTCTTCGTAAGTTGGTAGTCTGAGAAATGTTTAAGGATGAGTGATTGGGTAATAAATTATTTTATATCCCATTTATCTTTTTTGATGCTGTAAAATGGATTAGAATTTAATTATAATCATTTTACTATATATATATATATATATACATATACATATAGTTGTATGGTCTGATATGCGTGTACTATGTATGCTATGTGTGTGTAAGATACACATACACACACAGAAGAAGGGTAGGCTTCTGTGTATAGTATTTATGTAAGCCTCTTCCTTCTTTAGACAACTACATTGTATTTACTAACCAAACCATATTGATTTGATTTGAATATTTCTGCAAAGGCTATTTTTCAGTTAGCTTAATCTATCTACTAGCTAGTACAAAAAAATTGTAGTTTTTGTTATAATTATCACTGCAATGAAAAAAAAAAAAACTAATGAAAGGTTATTATAATGAGGGTAAATGGGAAATATTTCAGTCCTCCATAACTCTTGCCATTGATTAGTAAACAAATAAGAGGTTACTCTTATTACAGTTGTTTTATTTTACTTTACCAGCCATTCTACTAAGTGTGCTATTAAATCTAAAATAGTACATTTAAATCCAAGGTCACAATAACATAACTGATTTGTTATAGAATATTGGAATATTCAATTATTAATTCTTTTGTTTGTATTTTTAAATTTTGTATGTAAACACAGTTTGGTTTATTCCAGAACCTTCCAAATTTTCACATGTTTTACTATAATAAAGACTGAATATTTACATGGATTCAAAGGTCTGACTTTTTTTTTTTTTCTTCTTCCCCAAATTGATGTTTAGGACAGGTGTAATATAGATCGTGAGAATAGCATGAAAAAATCTAAATTGTTTTATAATCTAATGTAATATTTATTTTATTATTTTAATAAATGATTGCTACACTTATTTTATTTTCTTATTTCAATAAATGATTGCTATACTTGTTTTCTGTAATTTTTGTTGTCATATCCTGATATATAATGTGTGATTGATGTTTTAGGAAAATAAATCATATCTTTCCCAAATATGCAATATGCTATGAATTCTATTCTCATTATTATTTAATTCATAAATGTGTTTTAATTTTATTCTATGAATATTTTTTTAGTCTTGTGAAAATTCAGTCGGGTTAGCGATCTGAAATATATACTTAAAATAGTTATTTTAAGGCAATAAATAAAGTGCTGATATTTAGCTCTTTTAAGGGATTTACAATAATTAAAAAACTTAGGTAGTTTTATTATTAGTGATATCAATAATAAAAAAATTCCGTGGAAAAAAAATCCCTTAAATGAGCTAAATATCAGCACTTTATTTATTGCCTTAAAATAACTATTTTAAGTATATATTTCCACTTGTTGATATCACTAATAATAAAACTACCTAAGTTTTTTAATTATTGTTTTAGAGATTTTGGAGTAAATATTGAATTTAAAATTATATATAAAACAACCAGTTTAAAGGTTGATAAATCACTAAATAGAATCTCTAATCTTAGTGTAATGCAATGAACTGAAATATTAGCCTGACAAAAATTAGCAATGAAAAGTACACTTGGAAAATCAATGCTTAAAATTGATTATGTTTTATTTATATAATTTTAAATTAAATATCTACTCCAAAAGATCTAAAACAATTATCTAAAAAAGTTATCTAGCTCGTCCCGGTGGTGCAATGGATAGCATACCGGCCCGGCAAGCAGGAGATCCAGATTTGAGTCCTGGTTGGGACAGATAGATTTTTTTATTCTATTCCCTCTCATTAATTGCTTAAAATTTATGTGGGATAATAATCCACAACCAAATAAATATTTATATGTTAATTAAACATATTTTCTCATAACATAAAGAATTGAAAGGTCAGCTTAGTTATCTACTAAACCGTTATTGGGTAAATAAAACCCTTGAATAAAAAAACAAAAAACATTCTAGATCTTCCAATAATTCAAGGAAGTAATTAATTAAAAATCATTAAATCAAATATATGATCACAAAAATTCCTGTACTGGTATTGCAATCCCTGATAAGTCATTCCAAAATAATGACTAGTAGACATTCAAATAAATATAATGTACATGTAAATTAGAGCAACGAAAAAACTGATACAAGACTGTTCAGTAGGAAAAAACCTGGGGAGCTGGGTGAAAAAATCTGAAGTTTAAAATATCAAATGTCCATGGAATCTACATTAACCAATAATACTTAGTATATTAATTAAACGTTATATCATTTCTAAGACATATTTAAATACTAATAATAGGCTCATAAAATATAAGGAATCTCTACAGCCATGTGAAGCTATTAAAGAAACCTCTATTAGAAGGCATAGATTTTAATTTTGATATTACACCTAGAAGACTAGTAGAACAGTTATTGAAAGTATGGGTACACTGATGCTCATCTTCTATTATCTTTCCTTTTTGTTCTGCATAACTAAAGTCTTGATGCAATTCCAAATTATCAGACGTTGAAGGCCTACAATAAAATAATTTTATATTAAATTAACTAAGGGCATTTAGAATGATTAGTCTTTCATTGAATAAAAAAATACATATATTTAATAAATATTTATTTGTNAAAAAAAAAAAAAAAAAAAAAAAAAAAAAAAAAAAAAAAAAAAAAAAAAAAAAAAAAAAGTGATTCTTAACAGAAGAGCACTGAATGTTGGTAGTCACAGAACACTTTATCACTATCTGTCTTAATCTGAGAGTGATCTGGATTGTCAGTCACTTAGAGGCCCAAAGGTGTTAGGAAGAATCTAGGTTTCTAGGAAGCGAGCTTAGGTAGGAACAGAAAAATCTAGTCAATAGGCTAATAAAAATACCTAGCTAATAATTCAATCTTTCTGATGGTCTTTAAATCTTCACTCATGCTCTCACTGCTACACCCTGTACACTTAGGGATGAATTGAGTAAATAGAATGTTTTGCTTGAAATAAGGCCTCAGTTGGCAGAACTTTCTCTGGTCAAGTTTCTAGATGGAGAGTTTTATTTTTGAATCCCTAAGAGGTCTTAAACCATTTTTTTTTTGTAGCCAATGAGAAGGTTGTAGAGGTTAAAGTTGCAGGGCTGGGTCTGTGCAGAAGAAATGTAGCTGTTTGTTAAGGTTGTTCTAATATCTTTTCCTTACTCATACTTGATATTTCAGGTAATCCCCAACTTCTATTGTTTTTAGTTTAATAGTAAACTGCCTTTTGTTTTAAGTTTAATTGCTACATTTACCCTCTCACAACTAGGTTTTATTGCAATCCGATGGCAATACTGAAAACAGTGATGATTGAATAAAATTAAATAAATCAAAATCTTTGTTGAACCCAGAAATGAAAAGCGGCTTTCGACCCACAGAATTAAGAAATTACTATATGGAGTGCTCAGAATCTGACCGCATACTAATTTATTAATTTTTATTTTATTTTTAGAGATGCTGCTATGATGAGTATCAGAAGAAAAATTCACGGCCGATCCAATGACAACTGTTTACTTGTTCACGTAGGCTTCGACGGTCGTCAGATGTATTTACCGTTTCTTCTTCCGGGTTGGACCGTTTCAAGTTGTTGATAGTTGCCGAGCTTTCGCACATCATGTGATGGCTTCTTCATTCTCTACTCAGCCCTGAAGAAGCCATCACATGATGTGCGAAAGCTCGGCAACTATCAACAACTTGACACGGTCCAACCCGGAAGAAGAAACGGTAAATACATCTGACGACCGT